>WSYH01011802.1:0-20074 GCA_036426205.1 Ascaphus truei
TATATGCACATCAATGATACTATAGGCCGGCGGCGGCGAGATGTGTTTGCAGCAGAGAGAGAACCGCTGCTCTCTCTGCGCAAACATCGGCACATTAAAAATTATTTAAAATACATTTTTATTCATAGTGTACATGTGCAGGGGGTCTCCGGAGCTGAACCGCATTGGTTTCAGGTCCGGGGACCCCCTGCTTCCCGAGATACAGGCCCCTTTATGAGTTGCCGGTATCCCTCTGCATTTAAAGGTCCCGATCACGTGACCGCGGCCTGTAAACCAAGCAGAGGGATACCGGCACCCCCTAAAGGGGCCTGTATCTCGGGGGGCAGGGGGTCCCCGGACCTAAAACCACAGCGGTTCAGCTCCGGAGACCCTCTGCACATCTACAGTATAAATAAAACACACACATCAATAAAGAATCGTTCTTTACCTTTGCGGCTATGTGCTATGGTAATGTAGCAGAATTTCTGTATTTTTAATAATATTGTACAGTGAGCAGGGGGTTCCCTGAGCCAGAAATGCTCAGGGGACCCCCTGCTCCTGCACAATATTATTAAAAATACAGAAATGCTGTTTGTTTCATTACCATAGCTAATAGCCGCTAAGGCAATGAAGTGTTAAAGCAGAATAAACAATAAATACATTAAATACATATTTTTAATGTGTGTGTTAAACTTCCCTGCCTTGACTAATCTATGTAAAAACCCCTCCCCTAAAGGGGCCTGTATCTCGGGGAGCAGGGGGTCCCCAGACCTAAAACCAAAGCGGTTCAGCTCCAGAGACCCCCTGCACATCTACACTATGAATAAAAATGTATTTTAAATGTATTTATTTCTATTCATTTATTTATTTAGATTTATTTATTAATTGTGCTGCTGCTGTGTGTGAATTTTTTTTATTGTGGGTAGTGGGGGTGTGTGAAGGGGGTATTAGCCCCAATGGTGGTTGTTTAGGGCTTGCAGGGGGTAGCGGGTGCACTTAACCCCTTCACGACCGTAGCGGTATTAACTGCTACGGTCGAGATACTAGCAGTGGCTAGCCTGAGTAAGGAGATACTAGCAGTGGCTAGCCTGAGTAAGGAGATACTAGCAGTGGCTAGCCTGAGTAAGAAGATCCTAGCAAGTCGGAGCCTCGGTGTATACTGTTCAAAGTTGTGCCTAGGTCCCACGTTTAAGGTACATCAAAACTGCAGTATATTATAGCGTTGTGTGGATCTGGTAGTATAATGAGTGTGCATACTATTAAAATTGAGCACAGGTGCCCCTGTGTGCCGAAATGGAACAGAAGAACAAGTCTGCCCTATGCCCCTGTGTACCGCCAAGTTAATGCCTAACTGCCATTTTGGAAGTATGCTGCCTCCACCGGCGGTGTGTAAAGTGCGGAGCCGCTGGGGGCATAGAACCGAGGAAACCAGAAACGCAGCGGATTAGCCCTAAAGCAGAGGTGCCGCGTGTACCGCCAAGTGTATGTACACTCACCGTTAACGAAGCGTGTTGCTCCCGCTGGCGGTTTGTTTTGAGAGGAGCCCCGGCTACATGTGATCGATGGAGATCAGACCAGCAGCTCAACATTTGGTGGACTTTAACATTTTAAACATTAATTCAATCTCATTACATCCATTGTATGCGGCACAAAGGGAACCGTTCTCTCCCCAGCACCCCATGGTACTACAGCTGCTCTTAGCTGTTCCCAAGCAGCACACAGTATCATTACAAACATCAGGTTTGAGCAAGGTTCCCTATAATATATACCTATTTATTAATAATAGTCCGATTTTCTTATATGGCTGAACACCGGCACAATAACTCCTTACCTGAAGAGCATGCAATCTAATTTAGATGCACATAAAGATACGGTTACAAGGAGCTGGGGTTCGAGTTATCCCACTTCAAAGGCAAGCCTTCTTATCACAAATCTATCCCCGTCATATAGTCATTCTCATATAAGAAGCACGAAATATCCTAGATACGTAACAAATTATATCTTTATTTGCAAACACGTTACAGGAAATATGTATCTATGTAACCCCTCTCTTAATTACCTCAGACTAATACCCATGCTGAGGCGGGGGCCTGAGTTCTACCCCCGTTATGGCCTGTGCGGTCCCACCAGCTGGGCCCGCGGCCACACGTCTGAATATAGGACACGACACCGGACTGTAAATAACCAGAGAAGCATTTATATATTCAACCCCTATAACCCCAACAATATAAGCCTAACTGTGACCCTTTGTGGGAAGATCAGACACTTACATTACTTAGTATGCACTGCGCAGGTGTGTGTGTGTGTTAGTGTCTCTCAGAGTCCCCACGACACTGTATTATATGGGGCCCGTGTGTAGGTGCTAGCACATAACGTTGGAGCACTTATCAGTGTTATTCTGTAGCAGGCCTGTCTCTTCACTAAGACTTTGATACCCTTTTATTGTAGTGAGGATCCCCTACTCTCCTACTTACAGCTCCCTTAGTGTGGGCAGAACCACGGGGAGCCTGTCTGTGACATTGTCAGCCTGCTGTTGTCTCAGACTGTGGCTGTCCTCTGCAGTGTCTCTCTCTAACTCCTGTCTGCTTGCTGTCTCAGGCTGAGCTGCTGGGCCCTGATTATCCTCTCTCCTCACCTCCTCTCTCTCTGTCCTCCCACTTCTCTCTCCCTCTCTCTCTCCCTCCTCCCTCCCCAGATCTCCCCTCACTTTCTCTCTATCCTCCCCCTTCTCTCTCCTCCCACCTCTCTCCTCCCTCCCCACCTCTCCCCTCACTCTCTCTGCCCCCCCCCCCCTCTCTCCCCCCCCTCTCTCTCCTCCCCCTTCTCTCTCTCTCTCTCTCTCTCTCTCCCCCCCTCACTACGTTGTTCTCATGCAGGTCCCTCAGTGCCGGAGGTTATGCGCACATGCAAACTGCACAGATCTGACGTGGCATGGCTGCCCCTCATCGTCCCTCCTCATTCACCAGCCTTCTCATTGGCTTATCAAAGTCACGTCCCTGTTTAGACAGTCTCCCGAAAATAAACCCTGAATAAAGAAATACAGTTTCCTGCCTTAATCTGGGACACAAGATCTCGCAACGTGACGGCGCGTCACACTATCTTACAAGAGGTCTTCTTATATTATATATATATATATATATATATATATATACAGTAGAGGCAGCGATTATTCTAACAAAAACCAGTGGCAATTCCCCAAAAGACCCAGGTACATTCTGAATACACGCCTTAAACTTTCCTTAAACTAGCCCCAGCATTTCTGCATTGATTACTGGCCTATCAGATTAACAGCGGGGGTCCCTGGCAGTCCCATTCAATCTGAATTGGACTGCCAGGGATCCCTGCTGTGTTAATCCTATGGGTCGTTAGTCAATGCAGAAATACCTTAAACGTGCCTCAAACTAGCCCAGAACATACCCAGCACATACCCAGCACATACCCAGAATGTAACCCGGCTAGTTTACAGCAAATGTTAGAATAAACGTTGCCTCTACTGTATAGTGCAGAATAAATGAGTTCTTCAGTATTAGGTGATACCTTTTTTATTGGACTAACAATTTATGTCATAGGACAAGCTTTCGAGAGTTCTCTCTTCTTCAGGTCAGGCAATACTGATATACAACGGACTCAATGGCTAATACAGTGTAGAGAGAGGGGAAAAAAAACAACAGATATTTACTGTAGATAAGGTAGGGTGTTAAGTGTTTGAAGCCAGGGGACAGTGTCAAAGAAAGGTGGGGAGGGGAAGGGATGCTGCTAATTGTTAGTCCAATAAAAAAGGTATCACCTAATACTGAAGAACTCATTTATTCTGCACTATCGCAACTGGACTAACACGGCTATTTTCTGCTTTATATATATATATATATATATATATATATATATATATACTGTATATATATATTATATCCAGATAATAAGGGTGCTTCAGGGAAGACCTGTTGCAGTCTTGTATCTTCCTGGAGGATGGGTTGTAGTTTCCTGGTGATCTTGCGTAGGGCTCCTAGGTGGGTTATAGGTGACCACCAAAGGTACGCTGTCGCTTGTCTCCTTCTGTTTGTATTCAAGGAGATCACTTCTTGGTATTCTGGTGGCTTTGTGAATTTGCTGGTCTACAATTCTGTGGTTATATCCATGGTTTATAAAGTCTGATCTCAAGGCTTTAATCCGCTGGTCTCTGTCTGCTGTGTCGGAGCATATCCGGTTGTATCGTATGGCTCTTTGTTTTTTTGTCTTCTCTCGGCTTTGTTCTTTTTTTCTATCTGACCTAGCACTTTTGATGTCTTTCAGTCTTACTTGAACAGTCCTTTCAAACTGTACATACTGTAATGTGAAACGCGTCAACACGTTTGTTCAACTGACAAATTACTTCTGTAAATAAATCTTAATTTATGCACTCCACACGAGCAGCTGAAGGAGCAGAGCCACTGAGGGTTTGACCACTTCATTTATTTTTCTCATTAACCTTTCACTGACTGTGTGGACTCTTGGTGCTCATTTGCAAGCTGCTTTCTTGCAAGCTGTGTTCAGCTTTAACTGTACCATTAGTGGATTCTTGCTGCCCTGCTATTAGCTGTTTAGCTGTATTTAGCGTACACTATATGTTTACTAGCTATTTTCAGGGGTGTCTGATTTGACCAGGTATAGGGGAAGGGAGGCTTAGGGAAGTACCTCTCGGTCCTTTTGGACCAGGGGGAATGGGCCAGATGAAGAGGTAGTCCCTCGAAACGTCGCCCCCCTAGCATACTTTCCGTTCTCCGTTTTTTTTTGTGTATATTCCTTGTGTTTCATGTTTTTTCCCCTTTTCCTTCTTTCCCCCCCCCCACCCCTCACTTTGTGACATGCCCATTTGTGATACTGGTTTCTGCAAACACATTTGATTTATTTCTGGTTCATTTTACTATTAAATGTTTATTCTGCATTACAACTGTTTTCATCATTTAGCTATTAGACAGTGAGTGCTGGTACTTACGTAGATTTGTCAGATTATATGTTTGTTTCCTTAGTTTGTCCAGGATGGTGGTTTTGGCGCTGTGTCTGAAGCTTTCAATGTACCGGTCCAATGTGGGGTTGCGCCCAGTTTGTGGGATCCAGTTGGATTTTTGCTTCTCCCTGCTCATGTGCAGCGGCTCTCCTTCTGCAGTGTTGGCATAATCTTGGTTGTGTCTGTTGTGGAAGAACTCCTTAAGACGCAGCCTTCTGAAGAATTCTTCCAGGTCACTGCACAGCTCAATCTTGTCCATAGGCTTGGTAGGGCAGAATGTGAGACCCTTTGATAATACTGAGGACTCTGTTGGTTAGGTGTGTAATCTGAGAGGTTAACAGTACTGTCCTGCTGTTGGTGACTGTCAATGTTTGTCTGTCTTCCCTGAAGCACCCTTATTATCATACAGACAACCCCATAATCTCAAGAATATTATGGTGAGGAGTAAAGTATTTAGTAGTACAACTGAATGTGGGACAAAACCATGCCAAGACGCAAGATGCAAAACCTGCACAATGCTCTACACAGCGGACACAATACAAATACCACACAGGAATCGGGAATTCAAAATCAGAGGAAGGTTCACCTGTTCCTCCAGCAATGTCATGTACAGTACCTCATCATGTGCATGAAATGCCCAGGGGGCTGCTACTACATAGGTGAGACAGGGCAGGGGCTAAACAAGAGAATGAACCTGCACCGCCACAGCATCACACGCGGAAGAAGAGACAGTCCTGTTGGCGAACATTTCTCTGACTCTGGCCATAAGATGAACGATCTGAGGGTTGCCATACTCAAAGGTAATCTTAAAACACCGAAAGAGAGACGGTTGCATGAATACAAATTTATGCAACTGTTCGGGACACTTAGCAGTGGCCTAAACAGAGATCGAAATTTTATGAATCATTACTGACACAAGTGAACTCTCTTCCCATGAGCGCTATAGGCCATGTCTGTACATACTGTGCTATATGTATGCATACACAGCTGTCTCTCACACATACTTATACTCCTTGTTTTTCCATCCCTATACACCAATACGGACCACATAGTATCCACACACACTTTTAGTTGTGCCACTAACTCTCCTCACATTTCGCACACGCCCACCCCCCACCTATATTAAATCCACTCCACTTCCAAACCATCAAACCAAAAAACCTTTTGTGTAGAAGCAGACTGTTATAACTGTGGGACTCTCATTCATTTTCATTCGACAAGCTGATACACATACACAACCTCCTTTCATCACTTGCCTTTCAGAACCGTTTTTTGAAGCCCTTCCATGCCATAATGAACCAGTCCACAGCCGTGGGGGAAAGTGACGCATCCACACTATACATTCCAATGACCTGTTTTATAGTAGTAGCTTTGCTTGCTTCATTCATTGTAAACATCGCCGGAAGCAAGAGATCAGTGTTCTCGAAAGCTCGCACCACAATAAAGCATGTTCGTTATGCCACAGAACGTTATCTCATTTATTTTTTATTATTGAAGCTTCCGGCTAACCGTTCGTAAACTGAGTACCTCTACACACAATATATATATAATTATATATATGCAGAATACATTATAAATTGTTCTATATATAAATACATATCATGAAGCAGTCGTCATAACAAAGGACCGGCATTTTCTTCGCCCCAAAATCCCCTGTGACATGTCTTCAGGGATTTGTGTCAGAAAAAGAGCTGCTTTGGATGTATCATAATAAGGTGACCTAAGGGTCTAAAGTCTGTTTCAAGTGGTTGCAGTAAAATTAGATGTTCACCACGCATCAAAGGAATGTGGTCTTTACGCAGCGGTGCGCAGGATTTATTTTATGGGAGCGGGTGTCAGCTAGAGGGTCCCACGCTCTTCCCGATTCATTGAAAATAAATGCCAGGGGATCGCGTGAAGGCCCTTCTTCAACAACTTAACCCGGGGGATTCAGACACGATTTGGTGTGACGTGTCGCCATGCACGACGCACTCGTACGAATTACATCTGATGCAGCGGTGTCTGCACAGTGACGTCAACCGCACGGCCCCTCAACTACATGGTAACGGGGTCCACTTGACCCCCGCAGCATCATTTGAACGCCGCTTAATCGACGGGAGGGGAGCGGCAAGGAGGGCGCTCTGAATAAAGTTGCTGCTCCCCTGCACTTTAAACAGTTATCGCAGTTAAAATGTGGAATAATTACCCCATGGAGATCTGATGCCATGCCAGATACAATATCATCTAAAAAAAAAAGTTGTGAACATTCTTTTAGGAAAAGAAAAGATCCGAAACTGCCAGGATCTACAAAATAAGTAAGCATGGAAAAGATTGCCAATTTAAACCACGACCTTTCCGCACCTGCGGCTCTGAGTTTCTCATCATCCTTTCCCGGACAGCAAGAGAAGAACAAGTGTATTTTCAAAGTTTGTTCTTTCCAGTATAGGAGTATCTGAATTCCTTTGGATCAGCTAAAAAACCCTTGATACCACAGGATAGGGAAGACAACAGAGACAGCACAAGAGTGCCCCAACCATAGTGCTATCAGTATATAAGCATCAGATAGCTACATGAACCACAGGGTAAGACACCGCCACGAGTATGTGATACTATAAAAAGAACAATGGTAATTTTTTTACTCGCCTCAACTTGAGAAAATACACTCAAGGGAGACTCTAAAAAGACTTGTGGTATACAATCTCAGCATAAACATAACATACACTTCTACACATATGCAAAATGACCCTAGTGCGTGTAATTCAGAACAGTAATAAATATGTGAAGATTCAATCTCCACGAATGGAAACATTGGAATCCTACTTACCACATTTAAACTAGGAAACAAGAGCTCGTTTAGATGATTTGCACCGGCGCTTCTGGTTTGGGAGTCAGTCAGGTTATCTTGCGTCATCTGGCTAAGTCAACGGCTCCAAAGCCCGCGCCGCCGGCCTCTTCCCACCAACAAGGTAACAATACAATGATCTTCCACGTATACCGGTGCCAGTTGCCTTTGTGTGGCTGTCGCACCCAGATCCTAAGCGTTTCGAGACGTGAAAGGGAGCCGGAAGAGCACCAGATAATCGAGAGAGGAAAGAGAGAGGGGGAGCACAACATGAGGGCCTAAGATATCTCCAAAAGGATAATACAACATCCGGTGTGCACACCCTGTTCTTTTGTCTTTCCTATCTTGAGGTCAATCCAAGTTATTTAGATGATCGCAAAGGAATTCAGATAATCCCTATACTGGAAAATAACTGATTTAAAAGAAACTTTTCTTCTCTGACTGTCAGCAGCAGAAGAAGGGTCTGTTATTTTGTAGTACTCCAATGGTCTTTTCAGACTGCCAGCAGGACTGTTTCCGGCAGCAGCTCTTATTGGATCTTAATACACGGGACTGTTCCACTATTCTCTGCCTTTTTTTGGCTTCTATGACTGTTAATTGCATATTTTGTGGTATTAGCACTTTTTCTACACCTTCAATTAGCAACACAAACGTGAGGTTGGAAGGAATGTTGATCCAGGGAAGTAATCCCGATTGTCAAATTGTGGAGTAAGGAGCAGGACTGTTATATTTCCCTTATTGTAGATAGCATTGGATATGATGTGTCCACTTCACTGGGTATTTATTGTTTTCCTTACCTCTGGATCATAAAATTACTAGTAGAACAAAATAATAGAAGGTGTTATCTTGGGCGTCTAAAATGTATCAATAGTTTGAATCTTGAACTGCGAAATTTCTGTAATTTTTGTTTATCACTCTCATCTGCTATGTAGACTCTGTAAGCCATAGAGCAGGGTGCGCCAAACTGGGGGGGCGTGGTCGGTCGACAAAGGCTCCAAGCCCTCGCGCTATTCGGGCCGCGAAGGCCATATCTGTAAAATTCACTACCAGGGCCTCGCTCACGACGAGTGCTCCATGCACGGGCGTCATTTGACGCTTGTCGGGTCACGTGACGCAGCATTCAACGCTTAAATGGGGCGGGTCGCGACCCCGTGGTCAGAGTAGGCAGGGGGCGCGCCGAGGACGTTTGTTGCACGCCCCTGCCATAGAGTAACCTTGCGGGCTAATGAGTCAAAACCCGAATGCCACACGTGGTTTGTGTTGACACTTAACTCCCAATGTGTTTTTCAATGTATCTACGATAGTTTTAGCCATGATTGTTTTTCCGTAATTTGAAGAGAGAGTATTAGGAAATAGGAGATGTTAACAGAAAAAATTAATTATACACACCTTTATATTTCAATAATCTCCTTGGGCCAAGGAACTAGATAGTTTAATAACCTGAAAATTTGCACAAAATGAACCGCAATAAATGTACCATATTTCATCAAACCATTTGTGTGAGATTATATTTTAGGACCCATTGCCTGATTTTATTAATGTAGTCTGTCCTCCATCACCTTTTAACTAACCCAAATATATTAGATTCTTACCATCCACAGCTGGGATACAGTAGGGGAGCTACACCCCCATTCACCAATTTGTATCAAAGAGTCTTACGGAGTATCGTCTCATTCAAACGCAGTTTCGATACAAATCCCTGTGTGTCGGATGCCCCTTAAAAAACGTGTAACTCATTTTTAGGAGGGGCGCGTAAACCCCATCACATCCACAGAAGACAGATGTTCACATAGCTTCCGCAGCTGTGCTATCCCCGCTATTGTTCTGGAGACCTCACGGGAATCACTGTTGCTTTGTCACCGGGCTGTTTTAACTCGTCTCTTTGATGATTTTTGGGTTGTTCTCAGATACACGCGGAATAGGATTTACCGAAATACAGTCTTCATTTCAGCTCGTTAGGGCAGTCTCGTGAGACCAGTAACTGTGATCAGGGTAACACCAAGAACATTGCAGCGCCCTCTTCCCATCGAGTGAGGCCATTTCACGCTAGCACACGCAGTACTGCAAAGTAGGTTTGCCAGCTTGACGGTGTATGCAATCAAGATGAATCAGATTGGTGGAATTTTCTTGCTTCTCCAACCATGTACGTAATGCTTTTCTTTTGCATCATTTGCTCGGAGCATTCGTAATGAAACGATGTTTATTTACTGTGTTACACTAGAGTCACTACACCCTGAAGCAAAGAAGGTTAACGGCCCTACTGTGTAAACCTGATGCAATTGGTATTCAATGCAACCGTGTAGGCAGTTAAAAGACTCACAAACTGTTGATACTCTCATATAATATTGATCTAAGAAACTCTTACAAAACTGGCCGACACACTTTATTCGAACTCGGCTAGTCCCACGAATTCGGGTATTCCGCGGGTGTATTGAGGTTTGTGCACTGTTTTGTTCTTTTCCTGCCGCATGTGCATTGAGGTATTTTCCCGGCAGGGATTGAAGCTTTTATTCCCGCTGGCTGCATAACCTGCACAGTAAATATATATATGTATACTGCAATTACAATTCATGAATTTAGTCCTCTGGACGGACACGCGAAAGCATTGCAGCCTATTAATCCTGAACGATCTTATCATTTAACAGATCAGCCGCAGCCCCGTCAGAGCCGAGCATGAACCAGGCTGGGAAGGCAATGCATAGCGGGGCCTTGTCAGAGTTGAGGATCGATGCGCAATGCCAGGTATCTGCCAGTACATACTGGGGTATGTACTCTTGCTCGAATAAAGTGTCCCATGTCGGTGCAGTAACATACCTTCTCCTAGACCTAGAAAGACACCTCCAAAATCTGACAGACGACAAGGACTAAATTATGTCTTAATCCCTTTGATACCATTGACGCAAAATTACGCCCGTTGAAAGGGACACCATTTGAAACAATGCTTTGGTTTGAAAGCGGAGTCCCCGCTGCGCCTGACTCGCTTGCCGCTTGGTGGCTTGGGGAGCCATGTGCTGTCGTCGTGTGACCTTAGCACATCCCCGATCCCTCGCCGGGCTCGCTCAGCGCTCATGCATACAACAACGCTCTCCCAAGCGTTCCTGCCTTGGGGAGACAAGGGAGAGCTACTTTGGGGCTGAATCAGGGTCACATGAATTGGGAAGAGAGGGGCGTGTTTCCAAACTCTCCTGTCACCACAACACCCTGACACTGAGTTTCAGCAGAGAGAAGTGGAAAGGAGGGGGGTCGCAAGCGGACTGAGGGGGGGCAAACATAAACGGACCTGAGGGTGGGCAAACGGACGAGCGGGGGGGGGCAAACGTAACTAGTGAAGGGGGGCAACGGACCTGAGATGGGGGGGCATATACGGCCATGCGGGGGCAAACGGACCAGGGTCGGGGGCAAACGGACGAGGGTCGGGCAACCGGAACGAGAGGGGGGGATCAAATGGCATGGGGGGGCACAACGGAACAGAGGGTGGTGGGCAAACGACGGAGGGGGGCAAACGGACAGGGGGGGAAACAGGCAAACGGAGTGCTGCTGTGTGGTGGGGGGGGGGGGAACGGGAGTGGTATGTTGGTGGGGGAAATGGAGAGAGAATAGAGGGTGGGAGAATATATACGATATATGGGGGATAGAAGTGGGGAGAGGAGAGGGGGGAGAGAGGAAGGTTGAGAGAGGATAAGAGTGGGTAATAATGGTTATATATATGAAGTTTGTATCTAGGAAAGTTTTATAGAGGCAATTTGTATATATTCGACGTGGTGTAAGAGAGCTTACTTATTTTGTTAGCCACTCTATCACATTTTATTTATACTATATCATAATCTATCAATTTTCTTTTATCTATCTCTATATATCAAGCAGGTGGGAGAAGCAAGCAAGGGGGGAGAGAAGGGGGCACTTGGCTGGAGATGAGAGGGGGGCCGGGAGAGATAGCGCAGGGGGGGCAGGGGAGAGAGTGCAGGGGGGAGAGAGAGAGAGCAATGGGGGGGGAGAGAGCAATGGGGGGGTGCGGACTGAGAGATAGCAATGGGGGGAGAGAGAGAGAGTGCAATTGGGGGCGTGCAGAGAGAGAAATGGGGGGGAGCAGGCAGATACATTGGGGAGGATAGAGAGAGAGATAGGGGGAGAGAGAGAGAGAGATAACTGTATCCTAAAAGGCAGCACAAGAGAGTTGACTGGACAAACCAGGAATCATTATTTCTCTACTTCCTCTCTCTCTTTTTCTCTTCTCTCTTCTCTCTCTCTCGTCATCTCTCTCTCTTCGTCTTCTCCTCTCTCTCTCTCTCCCCCACGCCCCGCACTTCTACCACGCCTTGCCTCGGCTCTTCCTGAGACCCCTTCTCCGCTCTACATCATTCGCCCTCAGTATTCGGCCCCGGCTACCGAAGCCCCCCCTAAAGAAAGGATCCTCGCTCGTAAAAGTGTTGCAGACATGCGCTCGCTCATGCTTGAAGCTGGTGACATCCCGGTTCCACAATACGCTCTCTCAAGCATGAGCGATCTCAACAGCGCAGCGGGGTAGCCGCAAGCTTATGCTTGAGTGACGTGTGTGAATACATATAGAGCCTTTATATAATCATTTTAATCTTTCCCCTATGACGGGCTGTCCAACTCGTGGGACGTGCCCAAGGTGTCTGCTATAACGGGCTACGCGAGCCCAGCAGGGGGAGACATGGGACATGGAGTCCATGATGCCTAGTACTGCGGGGGCTCTAGTGGAGCTGCTTGGAATTTAGCTGCTGGGAGTATTGTTTCGTTCCTCCTTGTAACTGTGTGGATGTCAGGACTGGTGTGTATTGATGTTTAGTATTCTGGGTGATAGCGGTAGTGTGATAGTCGTGTGAGGGGTGTGGTGTAGGGCAGGCTTTGGTCTGTGTATATGAGTGCGTGTGCTATATGAAGCGGATAGGTAAATTCACGGCCTCTGCCGCTTATAATTACTGTAATAGTGCCGGTGGGAGAGGAGCACTGAATCAGGTTCTCCATGCACTCGACGGCCAGCAGGTTTGTCCTTCGACTTCTTATAGCTCTATCAACATACGTTTCAATCTTGGTAATGCTCCGGCAGCTTTTATTCGAAGTAAGGAATCACCGGCTGTGTACCTGGCATGTTTTCCGTGAATGCCACACTGTTCACCCGGAGCATGCGGGCTCCTAGCCAGGCGGCATGAAGGCTGACGTGCGGTTGATGGGTTAATTGATAGGGTTTCAGGATTACTAGGCTGCAATTGCTTTCGCGTGTCCGCCAGATGGATAAATTCATGAATTGTAATGCAGTATACATATATACAGTATAAAAATACTGTATAACAACCAACCCCTTTAGAACCCCTAAATTACCAGTACGTACAAATAGATGTACTGTATATGCATCAATGATACTATAGGACGGCGGCCGGCGAGATAGCGAGAGATGTGTTGCAGCAGAGAGAGAAAACCTGCATGCTCTCTCTGCGCAAAAATAGGCAATTAAAAATCTATTTAAAATACATTTTTATTCATAGTGTACATGTGCAGGGGGTTCGGGATCGAACCGCATTGGTTCAGGGTCCGGGGACCCCCTGCTCCCGAGATACAGGCCCCTGTATGAGTTGCCGGTATCCCTCTGCATTAAAGGTCCCGGATAGTAGAACGCGGCCTGTAACAAGCAGGGGATACCGGCAACCCTAAAGGGGCCTGATCTCGGGGGCAGGGGGTCCCAGGACCTAAAACCACAGCGGTCAGTCGGAGACCCTGCCGCACATTTACAGTTACACAAAACACCATCCATCAATAAAGAACGTTCTTACGTTTGCGGATTGTGACTATGGTAAGAATGTAGCAGAATTTCTGTATTTATTAAGAATAGTGTAACAGGAGACAGGGGGTCCCTGAGCCAGAAATGCTCGGACCCCTGCTACGCACAATATTATTTTTAAAAATACAGAAATGCATGTTACTGTTCATTAACATAGCTAATAGCGCTAAGGCATGAAGTGTTAAAGCAGAATAACAATAAATACATTACATATACTATTTTTAATGTGTGTTAAAACTTCCTCCTGCCTTGGACTAAATATATGTAAAAACCCTACCCGAAAGGGGCCTGTATCGGGGGAGCAGGGGTCACCAGGCCTAAAAACCAAAGCGGTTCGAGCTCCAGAGACCCCTGCACATTACACTATGATAAAAGTATTTTAAAGATTTATTCTATTCATTATTTATTTAGATTTATTATTAATTGTGCTGCTGCTGTGTGGAATTTTTTGTATTGGTGGGTAGTGGGGGTGTGTGAAGGGGGTACTTAGCCCCCAAGGTGGTTGTTT
Organism: Ascaphus truei; assembly: GCA_036426205.1. NCBI lineage: Eukaryota > Metazoa > Chordata > Amphibia > Anura > Ascaphidae > Ascaphus > Ascaphus truei. The sequence continues at coordinate 14,093 of WSYH01011802.1, forward strand.
AGGGTTGCAGGGGGTAGCGGGTGAACACTAACCCCTTCACGACCGTAGCGGTATTAACATGCTACGTCATGAAGGGGTTAAGTGCACCGGCAACCCCCCGCAAGTCCTTAAACTTCACACAGGGACAAACACCCCACTTCAACCACCCCCCGCTACGCCCCCGACAATTAAAAAATTCACGCGCAGCAGCCCCACACACTTAATTAAATAAATAAATAAATAAATAATAAATTCATGAATATAAATAATAAGTATATATATCACGTATATATACGTATATATATGTTACGTAATAATATAAGTATACAATCCCTACATAAAATGCTAACACACATGGATATAGTATATTCTTAGATGATAACATATACGATAGTATAGATATATATATATATATATATATACAGAGAAGGCAGCGCATTATTCTAACAAAAAAAACCAGTAGCTGGCAATTCCCCAAAAGACCCAGTAACCCACGGTTACATTGCTGAATACATGGCTTAAACTTCCTTACACTAGTCCAGCATTTCTGGCATTGATGTTAATGGCCTATCAGATTTAACACTGCCGTGTGGGTCCATGGAACGTCCCCTTCACTGAAAATGAATGATTTGGTCCCTGGCATGGTGTTTTGTCCCAGCCATTCAGTTGTACTGCCTGAATACTTTACTCCTAACCATAATATTCTTGAAATTATGGGGTTGTCTGATGATAATAGGGTGCTCGCAGGGAAGAAAGACCTGTTGCAAGTCTGTATCTCCTGGAGGATGGGTTGTATTTCGGCGATCTTGCGTAGGGCTCCTAGGTGTGGGTTATATGTGACACAAGGAACCCTGTCGCTGTCTCCTTTCGTTTGTATTCAAGAGATCATTCTTGGTTTCTGGTGGCTTTGTGAATTTGAATTTGCTGGTCTACAATTCTGTGGTTATCCACGGTTTATAAAGTCTGATCTCAAGGCTTAATCGCTGGTGATCCTTTGAACTGTGTGGCGGAAGCAATCGGTGTGTATCGATGGCTTGTACTGTAGGATGTTGCCTGTTGGTGTGTGTCGGGTGGAAGCTGTCTCCCTGAAGCCCCTTATTATCATACAGACAACCCCTAATCTCAAGAATATTATGGTGAGGAGTAAAGTATTCAGAGTACAACTGAATGCGGGACAAAGCCACTGCCAGACCACAAGATGCAAAACCTGCGCAATGCTTACACAGCGGACACAATACAAATACCACACAAAGAATCGGAAATAAAAATCAGAGAGGGTTCACCTGTTCCTCAGCAATTGTCGTGCTTACCCATCATGTGAAGAAATGCACAGGGGCTGCTACACATAGTGAGAACATAGGTGAGACAGGACAGGGGCTAAACAAGAGAATGAACCTGCATCGCCACAGCATCACACGCGGAACAAGAGACAGTCCTGTTGGCGAACATTTCTCTGACTCTGGCCATAAGATGAACGATCTGAGGGTTGCCATACTCAAAGGTAATCTTAAAACCCGAAAGAGAGACGGTTGCATGAATACAAATTTATGCAGCTGTTCGGGACACTTAGCAGTGGCCTAAACAGAGATCGAAATTTTGAGTCATTAGTGACACTAGCGAACTCTCTTCCCATGAGCGCTAAAGGCCATGTCTGTACATACTGTGCTATATGTATGCACACACAGCTGTCTCTCACACATACTAATACTCCTTATTTTTCCATCATATACACCAATAGGGACCTACTTTTAAATGCAGAGGGATACCGGCACCTCATAAAGGGGCCTGTATCTCGGGAAGCAGGGGTCCCCGGACCTGAAACCAACGCGGTTCAGCTCCGGAGACCCCCTGCACATCTACACTATGAATAAAAATGTATTTTAAATAATTTTTAATGTGCCGATGTTTGCGCAGAGAGAGCAGCGGTTCACTCTCTGCTGCAAACACATTTAGCCAGGGGACGGCCTATAGTATCATTGATGTGCATATACAATACTGTATGTGTATGTTAGGGGTTATAGGGGTTGTTGTTATACAGTATATACTGTATATATACAGTATATACTGCATTACAATTCATGAATTTCTCGGCTTCAAAGACAACAGCTCGCAAACGCCCCCATGCGTTTTTACACGGCATTTCAGTATTGCAGCCAGCGGGAATAAAATGCTTAAATCACGGGCGCGATATAACGCAATACACCCCGGGAGAAAACGTTACTAAACCGCACATCACCGGGATATTCCGAAATTCGCGGAACTAGCCAACTTCGAATAAAGTTGGTCGCCACTGTAGAGTTGACACAGTTGCTGGACATCACTTTGGTCTTGCTGAGATTCATATGGAGGCCCACATTCTCACTTGCTTCGGTGAGTTCTCTGACTTGTTGCTGGAGGTCTTTTGGACTTGTGAAAATAACAATGTTATCTGCAAATCATAGGTGACTCAAGTATTCACAGTTGATTTTGATTCCCCATTTGAGGTGTGATCAGGTTTGTTCACAGGTATCTTCCCACATGTAGCATAAAGGTGGGTTTTAGGAGGTATTTGAGTCACTGTGTATTTTTATTTTTTTATTTTTCTCTTTCCATCCCTTTGAGAAAATGTTATCCCTTAAAGGTTTTGTAAACTTGATCTCAGGAATCAATTTTGGTATACTAGTAGTGGCAGCTGATTTAATGCTGAAAGGTGAGCTTATCAACAATCTCACACTTTTAAAAGTAGCGACACTGTGAAATAAGAAACATCTGGTAAGGCTTTAAGGAAATGGCAGAAGATAGTGCAGGCCGTGATGATTCTGAGGTCAATTCAGCTGCCAAATTCAACCCCAATTAGGTTGCCTACACACACTACACAGATGCACACACACAAGATACATGCACCATACACACATGCATACACACACCCTATATTACAAGTAAGCTCCAAACACAATATAATCACATGCTACATACATATGTACACACGCATGCAGATCAGATACACACCAGATGCACGCAGCATGCATCAATAAACACACTACACTAGATATGTGTAACGCTCGGCCTGCCCGCAAACCAGACGAGACCCCAGGACTGAGGTGGAAAGGGAAAATACCACACACCTAACAGTAAACGGGGGCACGGCCGGAGTGTGGAAGTTGCGTAGATGGTCCGGGTAACAACAATATAAAGAGTACCATAATTGCCAACTCCAGCGATGGTAGGTATAGTCCGTAAGCCAGTGGTCGTGGAATGGAGAAAGCAACGTAGTTGAGTGTCCGTAAGCCTGGGTCATGGAGTGGAGAGAGCAGCAAAGTAGATTGTCCGTAAGCCATGTCCAAGGGATATAGAAGTCTGTAAGGTAAAGAGTCAAACGCCAAGTCCAACGGTACCAGAAAGCAGCATAATCCAAGTCCAAAGCCAAAGGTCAATATCCAGGGAGGTCACCAGAATGTCCAGGGACAGGAACAGGGACTGAAAGACAAAAGGGGCCAGGCAACAGCAGACAGCACCAAGGTACAGAAGCTATGTAGAGCAAGGAGGTAATGGTGAGGGGAGACTATATAGGGGGTTGGGACCTATCAGAGGAAGGGGAGGAACGGAGGAGTGGTCTGGGGAAAGACCTGATAGGAGGGAAGTGTTTGGGAAGCTGGGGCCTATCGGAGCAAAGGGAGGAATGGAGGAGCGGCCCGGGGAAGGACCTGATAGGAGAAAGGTGTCTGGGTAGCTGGGGCTTGTCACAGCAAGGGGAGGAGCAGAGGAGTGGCCCGGGAGCCTGATGGGAGAGAAGGGCCTGGGGGGAGGCAAAGAGACAGGGAAGTGCGTAGAGTGTTCGCTGCGTCATCGGGGGCGGAGTCAGATGCGCGGCGCCAGAAAATGGCAGCCTGAGACCGTGCGCGCCCGTAGGGGTGACGCGCGCGACCCGGAAGTGTGGGGGCAGCAGGAGAGGGAGCCGCAAAGAGCGAGGTATGCCGCCGGGGAGCCTGTGCGGCATGTAAGAGAGGTAAGGAGGCGCTGGCAGCGGGTATACCCGCAGCGCGGATCCTTATAATATGTCCCAATCACACACATCACACATGCCCTGTGCACCACACATTGGGCCGGATACATGAAACTCTGTTCAAGTGGAGTAAATATCTCACCAGCAATTTTTTTTACGAGCGTTATTACTGCAATGTTAAATTGGTATACATCACAATTTCAGGATTCATTTTGTCGGTGTGATATTTGGCCCAAATCCCGACCATTAATACTGTGTTAATGATCTCCCATCGCAATCATAATTCTATCACAGGCTTTCGCAATAATTATTATTACAGAAGTCTATGATAGAAATAACATTAACCCATTTGATGCATTGGTAACTAAAGTATACCACAGGCACCAAAGGGGTTAATATATATTTTTTAATGAACTACCTACCCCTGTTGCCCACCTTAGTTTCCATGCAATGCCTTACTAACTGCTAATGTAACCAAAGGGTTAACCACTACTGCCATCCCTCTGGGAGGTTTAATCTGCCTCCCATTGGCAATTGACTCCTATTCCCAAAACAAACATACCCCCCCCCCCCCAGACTTATGCCCAATATTCCTTTTAGTCAAATGTGGCTAATAGTGGTCTTGCACTTGAAGAAAGGTCCAGGCAGGACTTGAAACATTGTTTCTGCTTCTGCTGTTATGAAAAGAACCACAATATGTTTGTAAGTAGTGTACTACTTTTGCTTGAAGATATCTGCCTACTGCTTTTTAATAGTGGTTTTGGCATTAACAAAAAAAATATACACGTTTAAAAAATAATAATATTCACATTAAAAATACATTTTAAACGTAAAACCATTGATTGTCACTTTGGATGGCTAGGTAATCTCAATGCGGAGCATATACAGTATAGCCCCATTGGCAATAAATGATAACTTGTAATACAACAAAATACATGAACTATAGTCTATAGTAAAAAAAAAAACATTATCAAACCACCCCCCCATTACATTAGTGGCTAACCGCTAAGGTAATGAAGCGGTTAAACCCTCCTGCCAGCCACCCGCTGGAGGCCTAACCACCCACCCCGACGTAAATACCCATATCACCCACTCCCTTACCTAAAAAATCCCCCCCTCCACGTAATGTGCTATAGTCCAATTAGGCATATCTGCCTAATAGGACGTTTGCCCGTTTTATTTCACATGAAATGCATGTAACATAAGTCTGTGAGTGACATTACCTGTCAGAAGGGTTAAAAAACAACAAATGAAACATACATTATTTTTCTACTTCATTTCCATAATGCTATATACAGTATTACTGTACGTTTCTGTACATGTTATGTAACATAAGTAAATTTTACTAGAAATGAAATATAGATATACAACAAAAGGCAAGAAAGCCCCAATGCTACATCTAATATGACAAATTATTTAGTACATTACTATATATTTTATCTATATTCTTTCATCATAAGTATACACGTAGGTCATTTAGTTCAATCCTTTAGCCAAAACATTTTAAGCCTGCAACCACATCAATACACGTATGTATTTCTTCCACTGCATACAGAGAAGACGAAACAAAACAACACTGCAGTCAATAGCATGGGGAGGGGGTGCGTGACATGTATGCGTACCTAACATTTAATAAGTAATATATGTGTGATTTATGAGCTACAATGCAGTTAAAACCAGAAGTGCCCATATAACTTTAGTGAAAACAATCTAAAGAAGTATTGTCATGGACCTACTGTACTGTATACTTGATTATAGCAATTTCTGCCGCATTATGTGGGAACATTATTTTACAATCCTTATAAAGGGAATTGTTTTAAGATTTTGAATAACATTATTTGCATCACAAAAAATTTAATGTATTCATTGAAATGCCCGTGTATGTACTGTAGGCCAAACAGCACTGATGTTGAAAACTCTTTTTATCTAGCATAGGTCGCCGATTAAATTGGGTAACCACTGACACAATTGGTTCAATATTATAAAGAATTGCAACATACATTTTCTCAGATTCGGTGTAT
>WSYH01011803.1:0-14843 GCA_036426205.1 Ascaphus truei
AGTGAAAAGCAGAGATTCATTTTTAGAGCGGAGAATCCTGCATTAAAGTAATAAGAATTTTAACTAGTTTTTTGGTATCTCCGGTTCTGGGGGTCGCAGAGAGCTGAAACTTGGCTACCTTGGAGAGTCACCTCCGGCATGAGGGACTGGCCCATTTCAGCCCACTGGGCCCAACAGAACGGATTATTTTAATATGTGAAGATATTAAAGAGTGAAATGTATTTTGGGTCTGGTATAAAAACTCAGAGCCCATATGTTATGTTAATGGTCAGGGAGGGAGACAAGTGGTCTATCATAAACTCCTGATCAAAGACTCCCCCACCCTGCTTGTGTATGCGAGCACACAGGAATGCAGGACATGGGTACTTGATATTAAGTGTTGTACATCACACCTTGGACAAAGGGTATCCTGGCCAAGCTAGACTTTAAGACGCCAAGCTTGTGGGCGGGGGTTTAGGGAAATAAGCCCCTGATTAGAATAATATCCGGGTATTAAGGTGCCCCTCAGGTGAGGTGGCAAGGAGAGATTGGGTGCAGGTAATTGTTCTCCAATGGCCTGCACTCAATGATAAGGTATAGGATTGGAATTACATATAAACCAGTGTCCAGCCTATACTCAGGGTCTTCGTGTCTTTTCGTGATGTCTTCATCTGAACCTGTATTGTGGAAGGAATTGCCCATCCTGAATCCTGATGGCTTTCTTGTCCAACCCCTGAAGTAAGTGTATATTTTGCCTGTTATTTGTATATCTTGTGTGTTCTCCTTCTTTAAGGAATAAACTATATTTATTATATCTAAGTCGTGTTCAATTCAACCCAGAGATATATTTTGGTTATATTATTACAACCTATCACTAGCTACCGTGCCACGCTTACCTCGTGTAATTGCAGTGCCACGCTCTTGCTTACCTCGTGCGGTTGCAGTGCCACGCTCTTGCTTACCTCACGTGGTTGCAGTTCCACGCTCTTGCTTACCTCGCAGGTTTGCAGTGCCACGCTCTTGCTTACCTCACGCGGTTGCAGTGCCACGCTCTTGCTTACCTCGTGCGGTTGCAGTGCCACGCTCTTGCTTACCTCGTGTGGTTGCAGTGCCACGCTCTTGCTTCTTACCCTGTACCACGCGGTTGCGTCCACGGCTCTTGCTTTACCTCGTGCGGTTTTGCAGTTGTCCACGCTCTTGCTTACCTCGTGCGGTTGCAGTGCCAACGCTCTTGTGCTTATCTCTGGTGCGTTGCAGTGGCCACCTCTTGCTTACCCTCGGGTGGTTGCGATTGGCCACCGTCTATGCATTACACGTCGTCGTGCGGTTGCAGTGCTCACGCTCTTGCTTATCCCCCGTGCGTTAGCAGTGCCACCTCTTGCTTCCCTCGTAGTTGTTGCATGTTGCCACCCTTGCTTAAACTCACGCGTTGCAGGTGCCAACGACGGCTCTTGCTTCCTCGTGTGTCTTGTGTTAGTGCCCACCCTTTTGCTTACTCGTGGCGGGTTTGCAGTGCCGCTCTTGCTTACCTACCATTCCTCGTGGCGTGTTGCAGTGCCACGTCTTGCTTACCCCCGTGCTTCGGAGGGGGTTGCAGTGGTTGCACGCTCGTGTGCTTACCTCGTGCGGGTTGCAGTTTCCACGCTCTGCCTACCCCCGTCGTGTGGTTGCTGTGCACGCTCGTTGCTACCTCGTGCAGTTGCTAGTGCCACGCTCTTGCTTACCTTGTGCCGGATGCAGTGCCACACTCTTGCTTTCCTCTTTCTGTGCCTTTTGCAGATTGCCACGCTCGTTCTTACCTTGTGCGTTTGCAGTGCCACGCTTTGCTTACCTGGCTGTGGGCGGATTGCAGTGCCACGCTTTTGCTTACCTCGGTGGTTGCAGGTGCCACTCTTCTTTGGCGTTAGCCAATCGTGTGACTTGCAGTGCCAACTGCCACGCTCCGTTGCCTTACCTCGTGGCGGTTGCAGTGCAACCTCTTGCGTTTACCACCATTCGTGTGTTGCAGTGCCCACCTCTTGCTTACCAGCGCTCGTGCGTTGCCAGATGCCCACGCTCTTTGCTTACCACTTAACCCGCGCTGTTTGTGCAGTGCCACGCTCTTGCTCTAGCCTTCCTGGGGTTGCAGTCTCCACGCTCTTGTTGCTTACCTCTTATCGGGTGTGCAGTGCCCCCTCTTGCTTACCTTTCGTGGTGGTTCAGTTCACGCATCTCTTACCTACCTCGTGTAATTGCATTGCCACCTCTTGTGCTTACCTCCGTTGTCGGTTTGCAGGGCCACGCTCTGCTCACTCGGTGCGGTTGCAGTGCCCACGCTCTTGCGTACCTCGCGCGTTTTGCAGTGCCCCCCGCTTTTGGCTTACCCCGTGCGGTTGCATCCACCGCTCTGGCCGTACCCTCGCGCTGGTTTGCAGTGCCACCACCCCCCTCTTGCTTACCATCCGTGGTTGCAGTGCCACCTCTTGCTATACCTCGTTCGTTTGCACGTGCACGCTCTTTTGCTTACCTCTCGTGTGGTGGTTGGCAGCGCCAAACCTTCTTGCTTTACCTTGACCCCATAAATCGCGCGGTTCTGTAGAGGACCAGCGGGTTGGGAGTTGGGTCACATGTATCTGTTTCCGGCATGACTGCCATGGCCATTTCCAGCCCTCTCCGAAACAACAGACGTGATTGAGGCAAATGTGAAAAATTTGTGGTGTTTTCCTAGGACTTGCAATGTCGGAGTTGCCCCTTGAAGACTCTTATAGCGGCGGCGCCCATTACTTCACGAAGCGGCGGAGTTTCTCCATTGAACATGCCGAGTAGCGCGGATCCCGTTGATTTCAAAATGGGACAGATGAAAAGTCACGAGATTCATTTTGTCAGAGCGGAACAGAATCTCTGTCATTGAAAGCTAGATTTTAAGTTTAACCTAGTTTTTTTGGTACCATCTCCGGTTCTGGGGGTCGCGTCGAGCAAACCTTGAGCTACTCTTGAGAGTCCAACCTCCTGTCATGATGGAGACGGGCCCATTTCACCCACTGGGCCCAACAGAACGGATTTTTTAATATGTGAAGATATTAAAGAGTGAAATGTATTTTTGGGTCTGGTATAAAACCAGAGCCCATATGTTATGTTATGGTCAGGGGGGAGACAAGTGGTCTATCATAAACTCCTGATCAAACTCCCCCACCCTGCTTGTGTATGCGAGCACCACAGGAATGCGGACATGGGTACTTGATATTAAGTTGTTTGTATACAATCACAACCTTGGACAAAGGGTATCCTGGCCAAGCTAGACTTTAGACGCAGCTTTGTGGGCTCGGGGGTTTCAGGGAAATAAGCCCCTGATTATTAATAATATCCGGGTATTAAGGTGCCCCTCAGTGAGGTGGCCAAGCGAGAGATTGGTGTGCAGGTAATGTTTCTCCAATGGCCTGCACTCAATGTAAGGTTCTAGGATTGGAATTACATATAAACCAGTGTCCAGCCTATACTCATCAGGTCTTTCGTGTCCTTTTCTTGATGTCTTTCATCTGACCTGTATTGTGGAAGGAATGGCCTCCTGAATCCTGATGGCTTCTTTCTTGCCAACCCCTGAAGTAAGTGTATATTTGCCTGTTATTTGTATATCTTTTGTGTGTCTCCTTCCTTTAAGGATAAACTATATTTATTATATCTAAGTCGTGTTCAATTCAACCCAGAATTATATTTTGGTTATATTATTACAACCTATCACTAGCTAACCGGCCACGCCACGCTTAACCCTCGTGAACTTGCAGTGCCACGCTCTTGCTTACCTCAGTGCGGTTTGCTCAGTGCTGCACGTCTCTTGCTTACCACCTCACGTGGTTGCAGTTTTCCCCGCTCTTGCTTACCCATCGCAGTTGTTGTCAGTGCGCCACGCTCTTGCTGTACCTCACCATCACGCGGTTTGCAGTGCCACGCTCTTGTTACCCTCACATGGTTGCAGTTCCACGCTCTTGCTTACCTCGGTCAGGTTTTGCAGTGCCCATCGCTCTGCTTCACTCGCGACGCGGCGTTCAGTGGCACGCGCTTTGCAAGTACCTCGGCTTTTGCAGTTCCACGCTGGCTACACTCGTGCGTGCATGCACCTCCTTATGCTAGCTCGTGCGTTTTCAGTGCCACGCTCTGCTTACCCTCGTGTGGGTTGCCAGTGGCCACGCTCTTGTTCTTACCTCACGCGTTGCAAGTGCCACGCTCTTGCTTACCGTTGCGGCTTGCGTGTTCCACGCTCTTGCTTACTCTACTCGTGGGTTGCGTGCCACGTCTTTGCCTTATCCTTGCGGTTTGCAGTGCCAGCGTCTTGCTTACCTCGTTGGTTCAGTCACGCCTCTTGCTTACCTCGCGGTTGCAGTGCCACGCTCTTGCTTACCCTCCGCTGGGTTCTAGTGCCACGCTCTTGCTTACCTCGTGTGGTTTGCTTAGTGCCACGCTCTTGCTTACCTCGTGCGGTGCAGTGCCACGCTCTTCTTGCCTTACCTGTGTCGGTTGCAGGTGCCAACGCTCTTTGCTTACCTCGTGCGGTTGCAGTGTGCCAACGCTCTTGCTTACTCGGCGGATTTTTTGCAGTGCTCACGCTCTTCTTACCATCGTGCGGTTGTCAGTGTCCAGTTTGCTTACCGTACTCGTGCTTGCAAGTGCCACGCTCTTGCTTAACCTCGTGCGGTTGCAGTGGGCCACGCTCTTGCTACCTCCGTTGTTTGCATGCGCACGCTCTTGACTTACCTCGGCGTTTGCAGTGCCACGCTTTGCCTTACCTCTGCGCGGTTTGCAGTGCCACGCTCTTTGCTGTTGACCGTGCCCTCGTGCCGGGTTGCAAGTGCCACGCTCTTGCTTACCTCGGGTGGGGTTGCAGTGGCCGACTCTCATTTGCTTACCTCGCTAACGCGGGGGTTTGCAGTGCCACGCTCTTGCGCTCTTTGCTTACCTCGCCTGCGGTTTGCAGTGCCACGCTCTTGCTTACCTCGGTTGTGCGTTGACCCTAGTGGTGTCCACGCTCTTGCTCTCCTCGTGCGGTTTTGCAATGCCACGGCTCTTTGCTTACCTCTGCGTGCAGTGCCACGCTCTTGCTTACCTCGTGCGGGTCTGCAAGTGGCCACGCTCTTTGACTTACCTCGTGGGGTTGAGCAGTCCATGCTCTTGCTTACTCGCTGCGGTGTTGCAGTGCCACGCTCTTGCTTACCTCGTGCGTTTGCAGTGTTTCCACCTCTTGCTTACCGTCGTGCGGTTGCAGTGCACGCTCTTGCTTACCTCGCGGTTTGTGCAGTGCCCCGCTCTTGCTTACCTCGTGCGGTTTGCAGTGCCACGCTCTTTGCTTACCGCGTGTTGTTTGTATTGCCACGACCTTGCTTACCTTGCGGTTTGCATGCCACGCTCTTGCTTACCTACCTCGGTTGGTTGCAGTGCCACGCTCTTGCTTACCTCTCGCTGTTGCACTTGCCACGCTCTTGCTTACCCATCCTCGTGCCGGGTTGCATTGCCGACGCTCTTGCTTAACCATCTGCGTCGGCAGTGCCACGCTCTTGCTTACCTCGTGTGGTTGCAGTGCCCTCTCTGCTTACCGCTCTCGTGCGTGCAAGCCACGCTCTTGCTTACCTCGTGTGGTTGTGCAGTCGCCCGCTCTTGCTTACATCGTGCAGGTTTTTGCAGTGCCCACGCCCTCTTGTTAACCACGTTGCGGTTGAAGTGGCAACGCTCTGGCTTAACCCTCGTCGCGGTTTTGCAGTGCCACCTTTGCTTACACTTACGTGTCTGCAGTGCCGTTTGACCACATCGCGCGGTTTCCGTGATCGCTGCTACTCGTGAGGTTGCAGTGGCCACTGCCTTGCTCTACTCCTCGTTGCAGGTTCTTGTGCAGTTGCCATGCTCTTGTTACCTCCTGTAGCGTTGCAGTGCCACGCTCTTGCTTACCTCGTCGCGGTTGCAGTTGCCACGCTCTTGCTTACCCCGCGCGGTAATTGCAGTGGCCACGCTCTGCTTACCTCGTGTCTTGCAGTGCACGCTTACTTGCTTACCGCGTGAGTGTTGTCAGTGCCACGCTCTTGCTTCACATTGTTCTTGCGCAGTTTGCCACGCATCGTTGCTTAACTCTGCGTTTTTCCAGTGCACTCTTTGTACAATGTGCGGTCACGTGCAGTCTGGCTACCGTCCTGCGGGGACAGTTCCACGCTCTTGAGCTTCCTCGTGTGGTTACGTTGCAAGGGCTACTCTTGCTTACCCGTGCGTGTGCAGTGCCACGCTCTTGCTTACCTCGTGCGTGTTTCAGAGGTGCCACCGCTCTCTTGCTTACCTCGGCGGTTGCTCACGTGCCACGCTCTTGGCTTACCTCTTGCGTTGGCAGTTTGCCCACGCGTCTTGGTTACCTCGTGCGGGATTGCAGTGAGCCACGCTCTGTCTACCCCTCGTCGTGGTTGCAGTGGCCACGCTCTTGATACCTCGCGCGGTGTGCAGTGCACAGCTCTTGCTTACCTGTGGAGGTTTGCAGTGCCACGCTCTTTTGCATTAAATCGTGCGGTTGCAGTGCCACCTCTTTGCTTCACACTTGGGTGGTGCACCTTGCTACACCCGATTGCAGTGCCACGATTGGACCTCTATTGATCTGTGGTCACTCTTCGACACTGTCGGTTGCAAGAGTGCCACGTCTTTGCTACCTCGGTGTGGTTGCATCAGTGCCAGCTCTTGCTACCTCGTGCTGGATTTGCGTTGCAGGCGCCCGTACTGATTACCTACGTGGGTCCTTGCAGTGCCACTCTCCCTTGTTACCGTACGTGTAATGATGTAGCTGACGACGCTCTTGCCTTGCTTTACCCGTGTGGTTGCAGTTGCCACGATTCCTTTCTGCGGTGGGGCGACGATTCGCTCGCCGTGTAGTTTCTGTTTGCCGGAATGGTGAATCACTGTGGCCCTTGTCCTTGGCAGAGATGGTACGCCGTAGGCGGGAAGGTCCTTCAAATCGGTGACCTGCCACGTAAGAGCGGGAGTGTTTACTGTGGTACACGTCGTGGTGTGTGTTGTGCGCATTACTGTGTGTGTTGCACGGTGTGTAGTAGGTGTGCGCTTCTGTTGTGTGTACACTCTGTGTGTGTTTGCACGTCTTTGTGGTGCATCTGTGTGTGTTGTTGTGGGCGCATCATGTTGTGTGTGCACGTCTTGTGTGGGTGCGCATCACTGTTGTGTGTGCACTGTGCGTGTGTGTGTGGGCGCATCACTGTGTGTGGTACACTCTTTGGTGTGCTCATCACTGTGTGTGTGCACGTGTGTGTGTGTGGCCGCGTCTGGTTTTGTGTTACCGCGGTTGTGGGAGTGCGCATCACTGTTTGTGATACCAACGTCTGTGTGTGTGGCCCGTCGGTGTGATGTGTGCGCGTCACTGTGTGGTGTGGCACGTTCTGTGTGGTTGCACATCTGTTGTGTGTGTCGCATCATGTGTTTGGTGTCACGTCGCGTGTGTGTGTAGCTCAATCACTGTGTGTGGGTGCACGTGGTGTGTGTGTGGATCATCACTGTGGTGGTGTGCACTGTTGTGTGGTGTTGTGCACGTCGTGTGTGTGGGGTGCGCTCAACTGGTGTTGTGGCACTTCTGTGTGTGTGTTCGCATCAACTGTGCGGTGTACTTCTGTGGATGTGTGTGCACGTCCTTGTTGTGTGTACACGTCTTTGTGTGTGTGCTCATCAAACTGGTGGTGTGTGCGCTCACTGTGCTGTTACACATCTTTGTGTGTGCTCAATCCTTTCCTGTGTTGTACACATCTGTGGGGGATGTGTTTGGCGCATCACTGTTTGCGTGCCGTACGTGTGTGTGGGTTGTGCGCAATCACTGTGGTGTGTGCCACCGTGTGGTGTGTTGTGCCATCACTGGGTTGTGTTGTAACATGTCCTGTGTGTGTGCGCATCACTGTGTGTGTGCCACGTTCCTTGTGTTTGTGTGCGCATCACGTGTTGTGTGCCGTGTGTTGTGTTGTGCACGTCTGGTTTGATGTGCCTCTCACTGTGTGGGTTGCGCATCACTGTTTGTCACATCTGTGTTGTGCGTCATCACTGTGTGTGTCCACGTCTGTTGGTGTGTGTCACGTCTGTGTGTGTGTGCGCATCACTGTGGTGTGCCGTCTGTGTGTGGTGCGCATCACTGTGTGTGGGCTGCACGGTCTGGTGTCTGTGTGTGCTCATCACTGTGTGTGTACCATTCTGTGGTGTGTGCGCAACTCACTGTGTGTGTGCACGTCTGTGGTGTGCGTCTGTGCGTGCCCGCGCATCACTGTGTGTGTTTGCTACGTGTGTTGTGTGTGCTACGTCTTTTGTGTGGTTGTGCGCATCATTTGTGTGTTGCGCACGGTCTGTGTGTGTGGCGCACGTCCTGTGTGTGTACACGTCTGTGTGTGTGCCTCCATCACTGTGTGTTGTGCGCATCCACTGGTGTGTTTTCACATCTGTGTGTGTGTGCTCGATCACTGTTTGTGTACGACAGTGGTCCTGGTGTGTTTGTGCCGCATCACTGTGTGTGTGCACGTCCTGATGGTGTGCCATCAAGTGTGGTGTTGTACGAAAATGTCGTGTGGTGTGGCGCATCACTGTGTGTGTGCGCATCACTTGTGTGTACACGTCTGTGGTGTTGTGTGCGCATCACCTAAACTGTTGTGTGTTCACGTCTGTGTGTGGGTGCCGCATCACTAGTGCTAGTGTACATGTCCTGTTGTGTGTGCGCATCAACTGTGTGGTGTGTGCGCATCACTGTGTGGTGGTACATGTTCTGTTGTGTGGTGGCCGGCATCAACTGGGTGTGTGGGTACACACTTGTGATGTGTGCTCTCATCACGTGTACTGTGTGGGGCGCTCTGACTGTGGTGTGTGCACGTCTGTGTGTGTGTGTTGCCTTCTGGGTGTTGTGTACAAACCCGTCTGTTGTGTGCTCCATCAGCTGTGTGGTGTTTACACATCTGTTGTGTGTGCTCATCACTGTGTGCTGTACCTGGTCCCTGTGTTTGTGTGCCCGCAAATCACTGTGTGTGTGCACTCCTGGGTGTGTGTTGTGTGTCACGTCTGTGGGTGGTGTACAACGTCTGTGTGTGTGCTCCATCACTGTTTGTGGGGTGTACAAGATCATCTGTGGGTGTGTGCTCATCAAACTGTTTTATGTACACGTCTGTGTGTGTGTGGCGCACACTAGTGTGTGTGCACGTCTGGGGTGTGTGTGTGCGCATCACTTGTTGTGTGTGCACGTGTTGTGTGTGTGGCATCACTGGTGTGTGTACATGTCTGTGTGGTGGATTCGCAATCACTGTGTTGTGTGGTCCCTCAAAAACGTCGTGTGTGCACGTCTGTGGTGTGGTGCCGGCCACACTGTGTGGTGGCTCCATCAACTTGTGTGTTGTCACACGTTTTGTGGTGTGGTGCTCATCACTGTGTGGGTGTACATGTCTGTGTGGTGGCCCTCAACTTCAACTGTGTGTGTGCACTTCATGTGTCGTGTTTAGCCGCATCTCTGTGTGTGGGTGCCGCATCACTGTGTGTGTGTCACGTCTGTGTGTGTTGTGCACGTCTGGTGTGTTGTGTGCACGTCTGGTGTGTTGTGCGCCTCATCTGGTATGGTTGGCCATCCACTGGTGTGTGTCGGGCATCACTGTGTATGGTGCTTCGTCACTGTGTGTGTGCGCATCCTGTGTGTGGGCACGTCCTGTGTTTGTTGCGCATCACTGGTGTTGGTGGGCACGTCTTGTGTGTGTGCGCACACTGTGTGTGGTCGTGCGCATCACTGGTAGGTGCGCGTCACTTGTGTGTGCCGAATACACTCTATGTTTGTGTGCAACGTCTGTGTGCTGTGCTTCCATCACTGTGGTGTGTCACGTCTGTGTGTTGTTGGGTGTGCATCACTTGTGTGTTGCACGGTGGTCTGTTGTGTGGTGTGTGCATCAGGGCTGTGTGTGGTGGGTGCATCACTGTGTGTGTGCTCTCATGTGTGTGTGTGGTGCGCATCACTGTGTGTGTTTCACGTCTGTGTGGGTGGTGCGCATCACTGTGTGTGTTGTGCATTCAAACATGGTTTGTTTGCTCATCACTGTGTGTGTACAGCCGTCCTGTGTGTGTGGTGCTCATCACTGTGTGTGTGTACCCGTCTGTGTGTGTGTTCCCATAGCTGGTGTGTGTAACCCGTCTGTGGGTGTGTGGCGCACACTGTGTGTGTGTGTGTGCGCATCAACTGTGGTTGTGGTGCATGTCCTGTGTTTGTGTGCGCATCACATTGTGGGTGGGTGCACTTTCTGTGTGTGGGTGTTCCATCACAGTGTGTTGCACGTCTGTTTGTTGATGGCTCAGCAAGCTTGTGTTGTGCTGCACGTCTGGTGTGTGTGCGCTCACTGTCGGGATTGTGCACGTCTGTGGGTGTGTGGGTGGCTCATCACTGTGTGTGTGCAGCGTTGTGTGGGGTGTGTGCCATCACTGTGTGGTTGTGCACATGAGTGTGGGTGTGGTGCACGTCGTGTGTGTGGTGCGCCTCACTTGTGTGTTGTGCACGTCTGTGCATGGTTGTGCCGCACACTGTTGTGTGTACGTCTGGGGTGTGTGGTGGGTGGCACGTCTGTTGTGTGTACCCCGCCTGTGTGTGGATGGCTCTAATCACTGTGTGTGTGCGCATCACTGTGTGTGTAACCATCTTTGGGGTGTGCTCATCACTGTGGTGGTGTACACATCTCCTGTGGTGGGTGTGGTGCGCAATCACTGGTGTGTGTGCAACGTCTGTTGGGTGTGTGGTGCGCATCACTGGTGTGTGTGCACGTGTGGTGGTGTGTGCGTCACATGTGGTGGGTAACATTCTGTGTGTGTGCGCATCACTGTGTGTGTGCACGTCGTGTTGTTGTGTGGCGCATCACGTGGGGTGTGCCACGGGGGTGGGTGTGGGGGGCACGGCGGTGTGTGGGAACACTGGGTGTTGTGCCGCATCACGTGGTTGTGTACACATCCTGTGTGTGTGCTCCCTCACTGTGTGGTCACTCCCTGTTGTGTTGTGGTGCCGCATCACTGGTGTGTTGCACGTCTGTGTGTGTGTGCGTCAACACTGTGTTGTTGTGCACGTGTGTGTGTGTGTGCGAATCAAACTGGGGGTGTTGGGTACATTGTCTGTGGTGTGTGGGCTCATCACTGGTGTGTGTGCACGTCTGTGTGTATGACACGTCTGTGTGTGGTGCGCATCACTTTGTGTGTGCCATCACTGGTGTGTGGTACACGTCTGTGTGTTGTTGGGGGTGCACTTCCTGTGTGTGTGTGCGCATCACTGTGTATGTGCTCATCACTGTGTGTGTGCGCATCACTGTGTATGTGCGCGTCACTGTGTGTGTGCGCATCACTGTGTGGTGTGCACGTCCTGGTGTGTGTGTGCGCATCACGTGTGTGTGCCGTCCCTGTGTGTGTGTGCCGATCACTGTGTTTGTGCGCATCACTGTGTATATGTGCCCTCACTGTGTGTGTGCGCATCACTGTGTGTGTGGTGCACGTTCTGTGTGGGTGCTCCTCACGGTGTGTTGTGCACGTCCTGTGTGTTGGTGTTGCATCACTGTGTGTGTGCACGTCTGTGTGTGTGTGTGCATCACTGTGTGGTGTGTGCACGGCTGGGGTGTGTGCTCGATCACTAGGGGGTGTGGTGTGTGCGCCTTGGTCCCATCACTGTGTGTGTGTGTGTTGGCACGTTAACTGTGGTGTGTGTCCATCCTGTTTAGTGTGTGTGCAGCTCACTGTGGTGTGGGTCATCCACTGTTGTGTGTCAGTCAACTGTTCTGTGTACCCATCCTGTGTGTATCATCACTGTGTGGTGTGTACCCGTCTGTGGGGCCATCGTGTTGTGTAGTCGCTGCACTGTGGTGCGCATCTACCGTTTGTGTGTGGTGCGCATCAACTTGTGTGTGTCATGTCGTGTGTCATGGGTGGGTTGTGTGGGTGTCGTCATCATGGGTGTTGTGCGTGCACGTCTTGTGTGGGTGTTGCTCATCACTGTGGGTGTGTCACGTCTGTGTGTGGTGTGCGCATCACAGTGTGTTTCACGTCTGTGTGTGTGTGCGCATCACTGTGTGTGGTGCCGTTCTGTGTGGTGTGCGCATCACTGTTGTGTGTGCAACGTCTTGTGTGTGTGCATCATCACTGTTTGTGTGCAACGTGTGTGTTGTGTGTGCTCCATCACTGTGTGTGTGGCACTTGTGGTGTTGTGTTGCACTGTCTGTGTTGTGTAGCGCATCCTGTGGTGGTGTTGCACTTCGGTGTGTGGGTGTGTGTGCGATCACTGTGTGTGGTGTACGTCTGTGTGTGTGTGTGTGCAACGTCTGTGGTGTGTGACACGTCTTCTGTGTTTGGTGCTACTACTGTGTGTGTGCGCATCTGTGTGTGTACACATCTTTGTGTGTGCTCATCACTGTGTGTGTACCACATCTGTTTGTGTTGCGCATCACGTTGTGGTGTGCACGTCTGTGTGTGTTGTGGGCATCACTGTGTGTGTGCACTGTGTGGGTGTGTTGCCGCATCACTGTGTGGTGTTACATGTCTGTCGTGTGGCGCATCACTTGTGTGTGTGCACGTTCTTGATTGTGGTGCGCATCACTGTGTGGTGTGCACTGTGTGTTGGTGTGCAACGTCTGGTGTGTGTGCTCCATCACTGTGGGTGTGCGTCATCACTTGTGTGTGTACACATCTTTTGTGTGCTCATCACTGTGATTGTGTACACGTCTGTGTGTGTGCACGTCCTGTGTTGTGGTGGTGCGCATCATGTGTTGGTAGTGCACTCTGTGTGTGGTGCCGCATCACTGTGTGTGGTGCACGTCTGTGTGTGTGTGCCATCAACTGTGTATGTACATGTCCTGTGTGTTGTGGGCTCATCACTGTGTGTGTTGCACGTCTGTGTGTTTGGTGCGCATCACTGTTTGTGGTGTGTGCACGTGCGGTGTGGTGTCACTGTGTGGTGGTGTGAGGCGCATCCACTGGTTGTGCCGCACGTCTGTGTTGTGTGCGCACGTCTGTTTGTGTACACGTCTTGGTGTGTTCTCATCACTGGTGTGGTGCGGACTCATCGTGGTGGGTGTACAACATCTGTGTGTTGTGCTCATCAAGTGTGGTGGTACACGTCTGTTGTGTGTGTGGGCGCATATCACTGTGTGTGTGCACCGTCTTGTGTGTGCCTTGTGTTCGCTTTGTGTGTCATCACTGGTGTGTGTGCATACTGTGTTGCGTGTGTGTGTTGTGCGCATCATGTGTGTGTGCGATCTGTTTTGGGGTGCGCATCACTTTGGGTTTGTACATGGTCTGTTTGTGTGGCGCATCCTTGTGTGTGTTGCGCATCATGTTGTGTACTGTCTTGTGTTGGCTCACCTCGTGTGTGTAAACCATGTCTGTGTGTGGTGCGCATCACTGGTGTGTGTTTGCCACGTCTGGTGTGTGTGTGCGCATCACTGGTGTGTGTGTGCACGTCCTGTTGTGTGTGTTTTGCCGTCTGGGTGTGTACACGTTGTGGGTGTGCTCCCATCAACTGTGTGTGTACACTCTGTTGTGTGTGCCTCATCACTGTGGTGTGTACAACGGTCTGTGTGTGTGTGCGCATCACTGTGTGTGTGCACTTCTGTGTGTGTGTGCGCCTCATTGTGGTGGCACTGTGTGTGTGTGTGTGCGCATCACTTGTGTGTAACATGTCTTTGTGTGTGTGGCGATCACTGTGTGTGTGCACGTCTGTGTGTGTGTCGCATCACGTGTGTTGCACACGTGTGTGTTTGGTGTGTGCTCATCACTGTGTTTGTACATGTCCTGTGTGGTGCGCATCAATGGTGTGTGTGCACGTCTGTGTGTGCACGTCTGTGTGTGGTGTGCGCATCACTGTGTGTGTTTGCTCATCACTGTGGTGTGTACACCACGTCTGTGTGTGTGTGCACGTCTGTTGTGTACACTTCTGTGTTGTGCTCATCACTCTGTGTGTGTGTCGCATCACTGTGTTGTACGAAGTCTGTGTGTGGTGTGCACTCTGTGTGTGTGTGCACGTCTGTGTGTGTGGGCGCACACTGTGTATGTGCTCATCAATGTGGGTGTGCGCATCACTTGTGTATTTGGCGTAACTGTGGTGTGTGCGCAATCACTGGTGTGTGGTGCAACTTCTGTGTGTGTGTGGTGCCGCATCACTGTGTGTGTGCACGCTGTGTGTTTGTGGTGCGCATCACTGTAGTGTGTGCACGTCTTGTGTGTGTGCCGCATCACTGTGAGTGTGCCACTCTGTGGTGTGTTTGGCGCATCAACTGTGGTGTTGTGGCGCATCACTGTGTATGTGCGCGTCACTGTGTGTGTGCGCTCACTGTGGTGTGACGTCTGTGTGTGTGGCTCATCACTGTGGGGGTGTTGCACTCTGTGTGTGTGTGTGTGCATCACTTGTGTGGTGGCACCGTCCCTGTGTGTGTGTGTTGCATCACTGTGTGTGTGTGCATCAACGGTGTGTGTGCTCAAATCACTGTTGTGTGGTGTGTGCGCACTCACTGTGTGTGTGGCCACGTCTGTGTGTGTGTGCGCATCACTGTGTGTGTGTGCACACTGTTGTGTCTCATCACTGTGTGGGTGTAACACGTCCTGTGTGTTGCTCATCACTGTGTGTGTACCCGTCTGTGTGTGTTGTGTTTTGGGTGCGCATCACTGTGTGGTGTACCCGTCTGTGTGGTGGTGGCGCATCACTGGGTGTGTGTTTGCGCATTCACTGTGTGTGTGCATGTCTGTGTGTGTGTGCGCAATCACTGTGTGTGTGCACTCTGTGTTGTGTGTGCGCCTCACTGGTGGGTGTGCACGTCTGTGTGTTTTTGTTCGCATCAACAGTGTTGTGCACGTTCTGTGTGTGTGTGCGCCAGAGAGCAAAAAAA
>WSYH01011804.1:0-20068 GCA_036426205.1 Ascaphus truei
ATTGGACATTGTCAATTTTAAATTGTGTAGTTTTAGTGTTCAGGAACATTTTGTAATTAACGTCACGCCGAACTCTAGAAAGCAACTATCGTCTTACGTGTACCTTTCCAGTGATCAGACAAGATGGCGGAGAGATATACACTGACCCATAACTCGGATACGTTCAGGTTTTCTCCTTAGTTTCTAAGGAAGACCACCGGTTTCCGTCCCCAACCGAGCCAGGATATAAAGTGGTTGTAGAAATGGAGGGAGGGCGCATGGAGGGGTCCCACATAGCACTAAGACCGCTGTATTTGATGATAAACAAGGTAGAGTGCCTTTGGAAGACGAAAAGAAAGAAGTTATGGGCGTCGAGGAGACAATAAGGTCCATAACTTAAGGGGGTAACATTGTTGTAAGTGATAGTGGGTAGCGCAAGGTAGCGGTGCTGAAGAGGCGGCGTGAAGTTCTTCAGATTGCCTACGTCAAGAAATGTAATATAACTGTCAAAAAAGGGATACCGCACAAGTTCCATAATGGGATGTAAAAGGTGGAGTACTAACGTAGTAAAGCGCCCTCCACGTGCTGTAGGCGAACCAATAAGTAATGTATACGAAATGGGAAAAGCACGGGAAACTTCCAAAGGGTGACGACCAACGAACTATCAAGATCTTACGTAGGGACCATCGGTGTTGTACTCATCACGTAAGATGGGCAATGTTGATCACAACAAAGGGCATAATTCGCGGTCCAGGTAGACACTGACATTGGCAAGTCAATATCCACAATCGGCGGAGACAATGGGTTCTACCTGGTGGTGGTGTTGTTTTTTGTGTATTTGTTGGTAAGTAAGATAAAGGTGGCCACTTGGGGGTTCCGATCATCATAAATTCAAATTCTTTCTAGATAAAGATTCTGTTCTAGGCCTTCTTTTAATATGTCATAGTGATTTAAGGTACCTGTAGTAGGTAGTCTGAAGTGAGGACTAGTTAGAGCGATTTCGATGGATAACAAACGTTGGCATTCCTCTATCAATAGTCCGTTGGTGAAGTTAAGGATAACCACAGGTTGCCAACCCTTATCGGGGAGTGGTTTTAACTACAAGGTTTATCATGTTCAAGGTCTCTAGAGGGCTAGTCTCTGCGGATAGGTCAGGTTTGGTTGTTCTTTAACAATGGGGTAGATCTTGTACATCTTTAGTAACAAGTTTATTAAAAACATCTATGTTAGTGCTACAGTCATAAGGTGGTATGAAGGTCGATTTCTTTCTAAAGTCTTGTACAAAGCTTCCCCAGGGGTGTCTGGGCTTTCTTCTTCAAGTTGTCCAGGCATATCAATGGTGTCATGTTGGTTTCAGTAGTTTCCATAGGTGTATTGGCAATTTTGCCACTGTCTCCGTTATTTAAAGATTTGTGTAAGGTCATTTCTACAAATCTAATATGAGATCTTGATACATTCAAATGGTCTAAATGACCATCCTGTATCATTCATGTAACACACACACTATATGACAGAGGTTATCCTTCTCACATTTATATAGGTACACTAATACCATACACGGGGATCCATGTATATAGTAATATAATCACTTTAGATCTACATTGACCGATATGGGCAGATCATGTAGAGTCCTTTCACTCCTACCACTCATCACTTATCCATCACTAACTTAATATGATAGCGCCATTTTTTGTCATGAAACTATTGACATAATGTTACAGATAGTACCATCTATATGCATTGACCATTATGGGCGATTATACCATCTAGCATTCCTACAATAAACATAGTGTATTATCATATATATTTTGTTATCTACTTTTGTCTTAGCTATTCACTATTATGTTTTAGCCATGTAGCACCCATTAGACATTAAAGTCATATATATATCTAGGTTCCTATATTTACCTCTGCTGCAATATTGGACATACATACACTGCGACACACTGTATTCGAGTCCGGCTAGTCCCACGAATTCGGGTTATCCCGGGTGTATTGAGGTTTGTGACTGTTTTCTGCCCGGTGCATTTGAGTATTTTCCAGGCAGGGATTGAAGCATTTTATTCCGCTGGCGCACATACTGCACAGTTATATAATATTATATCTGCATTACAATTCATGAATTTTGCCATCTGGTAGACACGCGAAGCATTGCAGCCTATTAAATCCTAATCATTATCATTATCATTTAAACAGATCAGCCGCCCTCACCGGCATGAACCCAGGCTGGGAAGGCAAATGCAACGGGGCTTGTCAGAGGGTGAGGAGCGAGCGCCATTCCAGGTATCTGCCGTACATACTGGGTATTTGCATCGAATAAAGTGTGTCGCAGCAGTATATAAGTTCATTCACATCAATATAGAATATGGACATATTGTCTTTACACGATCGAATAAACATACACAATAAGATACTCAATGTCTCACCTAGACAATTTTTATTTCACTTATTGAAGAGCGGGAAGAAAAATGAATTTACAGGTTAATTGACATCATAGGCCGTGCAATAACTTACACATAGCCAGTATTGTATTACAAAAAGAGAATACCTGTACTATGTACCCATAGGATCAAGGACATCAGACCCGCCCCTATACGTCCTAGAGGCGGGATTTTTCAATTACCAACCATATAAATACCGAATAGACCAGGGAATAGACTCCTCCTCCCCTGAAGAAGCGTGGCACACGTGAAACGATCGTCGGGAATAGTAGACGTCACCAGCTGACGTCATTAGAAGTGGCGACATCCAGTAATCCTACACACCATAGGAGTCAGGCTTGATCCATTATGGAGTTTCTGCTTAGATTCTGATTTTGTGATCAAGATGTTACTATACTGTGTTTGGCTTGACTATTTCTCCTGCTTCTCAGGGCGTTTCATTAGTAACACTTAAAAGACGCTGATACTGAAGATTGTCCCGTGCATGAGTTTTCAGGCATATTTTGTCAGGAATCTGCGTTCTCCTCGCTTCCCACACGGAGCACTCCCATCTCCGCGGAGCCCCTGGACCAAAAAACCACAAAACAATCCTGCCTACCGGCTCCACGCTCCTCGCCCCGGCCGCCATCGCGGGATCACTCCCCTTGGCGATCCTTGCTCAGCGCCGGGCGCGCCCGCCCTCTGTCGCAAACCACCACGCAAGCAGCAGCCCATACGTTATGTGCATGCATTCCAAGCTTACAGAGCACGACGCCTAACAGAGCACTTTTAAACACTGCTCCTGCAGTGAGGCGTGCCCCCAAGCCTCACAGTTCCATGCAAATCAAGGATTACACTCAGCTGGGCTGTAACACCTCCCTCCTATCAGGGAAGCCTCCTTGCAGTCCTCCAGGCCTGCCCCCTTTCTCATTGGGCTACCAGCTTATTATGCCTGTGCTTCCATCACCTTGTCGCTCGACATAGTCTCTTGTATGGAAGCATTTGTCTACTCTTCAGTGACTCCTCAGGTATAGACGCGGATTGGATGACTACCTACCACCTCTGCTCTTGACTTTGGCTCTTGGACTTCGTAACTTCTGGCATCCCTGTAACACGGCTTATACCTTCGATCATCCGCAAACTCTCCTATCCCTGATCCTGGCAATGGCAATAACTACTCCTCCTTCTACACCGGTACCGGCAAGTATTGTCTTCATTACTATATACCTGGCCTGGCAACACTAACACCAACTCAGCTCCGACGCGCTCCCTTTGCTGCGGCTGCTGTTATCTCTACGTCCACCTCAGCACCGACGGGTCTGGTCTGGCGGGAGCACCGGCGTAACATTATGTCGACCCACAGACGCAGACCAGACGACTTCAACAGTTTCTCTCTAACTCTGCTTCAACCATAACCAGGCATGGCGGATCAATTGTGACACTTACACGCCAGGTCGCAGTCTCTCAGACAGGGACCGACCGCACCCCAGCCAGAATGTAGCCCCCCTCCGCAAGCGCAGTTAGCAGCTCAGATGTAAGGATTCCTCCCCCAAGCCTTTATGCAGGTGAACCGCAAGATTGTAGGGTTTCCTAACCAGTGTGAGGTTCAGTTTGAAATGGCTCCCCATCTCTACAATACTGATCGCAAGAAGGTATCTACTTATAGCCTCCTCACTATGAGCGCGCCTGGCTTGGGCTTCCCCGGTTTTGGACGACGTTCTGACCTTACCAAGATTACCCGGCATTTAAAGCCGAGTTTCACAGTATTCGATTCTTCGCTTCCGCTTGTCGGGAGATGGCATCTGTTTTCTCTCCATCAGATCACTCAGGGCCGGCGAATGGTGACGCAGTATGCGTGGAATTCCGGACTCCTACAGCGAGACTAACGGGGGACAAGAGGCTCTCGTCTCGTGTTCTGGCAAGGCTGGCAGATCCCATCAAGGATGACTCTCTCGCCAATCAGGCCGGATCAATTGGAGGTCCTCATTGATTTGGCTGTCTGAGTGGAATAACGTATCCAGGTACGCCGCTCAGAGCGTCAGCGGCACTCTCGTCCATAACTTTCAAGTTCCGTTCTCCAGTACCCTCGCACACACTCCTGCACTGGAGTTGCCAGAGCCAATGCAATTGGGGGTACAACGCATCCCACACCGATACGGCAGTTTCGCCACGCAGGGTGGATTGTGTTTCTACTGCGGATCTATGAACATCTGGTTCGGGAGTGTCCACTGCGTCCGGGACGGAAACACCTAGTGAGTACAGATGGCTCTCTCTGGGTTGTTGTGTAATGTCTCCACGTCCCCTTTCTAAGGTGAACTCCCTAAGAAACTTACATTCCAGTCTCCCTTTCAGGCGATAAGTTCAAGAGTTCTACCGCCGCTTTCATTACTCAGGAGCTGGGAGGAAACTTTGTGGATCGTTGAATTCGCTAGGTTAAACCGCATACCACTCGTGAGAAAGAAGGTTCCCATCGCACTCATCGGTATCGATGGATGTCCTCTTACCCCGGCCCATCATTAACTAGAGACGGCTCCCTTGCTTCTGTCCTCACATCTGCACAAGGAGATCTTAGTTCTCGAGCCATTCACGCTCCTGGGATACCCATCACCTTGGTCTGCCGTGGCTACGCTTAACAATCCTCTCATTGACTGGACTTCCTCTGCCCCATTCCTGGAGGCCGAGGTCAGGCGAGACTCATCAACTGTGCCAATCCTCTGTTCCCGAAGTTATTCTACCTTCCGTTTACCATCAATTCGGGACGTTTTCAATAAGGTACAGTCAGACCTCTTGCCGCCACACAGGACTTAGATTGTCCGATCGATCTAGTTCCAGGTTACTCCCTCCTACCCAAGTCCAAGACCTACCCCTTGTCGTTACCAGAATCTCAGCTATGGATGAATATATCCAGGAGAATCTCAAGAAAGGCTTATTCGTCACTCCATTCCCCAGCACAGGGGCGGTTTTTCTTCATCAAGAAAAAGGACGGGTCGTTGAGGCCTGCATCGCTAGAGGTTTAAAAACCACATCACTATTAAGAATCGTTACCCCCTTCCCCTTATTACCGAACTGTTCGAAATAAATTACAGGGGGCCAGATTTTTTCCAAGTTGGATCTACGTGGTGCCAATACCTTGTACGCATCAGGAAGGGGGATGAAGGAAGATGCCTTCAACACGCGTAGTGACACTACGAATATTAGTAATGCCTTTCGCATTAGTTAATGCTCCCGCTGTCTTCCAGGATTCATCAACGACGTTCATTCGTAAGGTACTCAATATTTTTGTTATTATATATTGGATGATATGCTGATTTTTTCCAAATATCTCAGGACCATATACGCACACATCCTAACTAGTCCTTTCCCGCCTCGTGAACACAATTTGTACGCCAAACTGGAGAAGTGCACCTTTCATACGACCTCTACTCTGTTCCTGGGGTTATTCATTTTCCGATGAGGGTTTATGATGGACCGGTAACACTTCAAGCAGTCACTGAATGGAAAACCAATATCCAACTCTCTCAAGGCCATACAACGTTTGTTAGGGTTCACTAATTACTATCGTAAGTTTATAAGGAGTTTTTTCCACCATTTGTGGCACCACCTCACTGCGCTCACCAAAACAGGAGCTGATCCTTCTGCTTGGCACGCGAGGCCATCTCCGCCTTCGAGACACTCAAGGAAGCCTTTATATCCGCACCTATTCTCCGTCATCCAATATTGAACTTCCCTTCGTCCTGGAGGTCGACGCTCTGATTGCGGCGCTGGTGCGTTCTTTCCCAGAGACTCCGCCCCAAGATAAGTTACATCCCTGTGCATATTTTTCCAAGAAGTTCCATCTGCCGAGAGGAACTATGACGTTGTAACAGGGAACTTCTGGCCGTGACGATGGCTCTTCAAGAGTGGAGACCCTGCTGGAGGGGTCAAAAGAGCCCTTTATATTACTCACGGACAACAAGAACCTTCTTTACATAGAGAAACGCTCGACGCTTGGTCCACGACAGGCTCGTTGGCTCTTTTTTTTCTCGATTCGATTTTTTCCTGTCCTATATCCCGGGACCAAGAACGTAAAGGCAAGACGCATCTCCGTATACATTCTCTGAAGAGAGGCCAGAGGAATCGTGGGAGACTATCCTTCCACATGAGAGGATTCTCGCCACGACTACTTTCAAGAATCGGACAAGATTTGCACTCCCAGAGGACGCATTCCCAAGGATTGGTCGTTCCCGACAACAAACTCGTTTTACCATCCAAATTTTGTTTCCAGAGGTCCTGTCTTGGGGTCATTCCTCTAATCTGCAGGTCATCCAGGTTTTAAGAAGACTACTGATCTCATTCGTCGGACTTTCTGGTGGCCAAGGATTTCTACAGAATATCTGGAGTTTACCCGCGGCATGCCCCACGTGCGCTCAAAGCAAGACTCTCCGTCACAAAGCCTCAGGGGTTCTGTTACCCCTTCCAGTTCCCGACGCCCCTGGTCCCACATTTTTATGGACTTCATCGTGGAGTTGCCCAGGTCCGAGGAATGAACACTATTTGGTGGTTGTGGACAGGTCCTCGAAGATGTCACATTTCATTCCACTTAAAGGATTACCCACCCCCCCCCTCCTGCTGATATCTTTACGGAATATACTGGACACCTAACAAGCTCCTATTGAACCCCCCAAAATAACCACAACATATATATAAGCAAATGAGTTCACAGAGGAGTGCTACTGAGACTGGCAATATATATTTAAAACCAGAGACAGAACACAAAACAAAGACAAAGCTCAGTTTAGCACATCTAGTGAAAATCAACATGGTACAGTGCCAAAATATATATGTATAAATATCTATTAAGTAAAATGTCTTTTAGTTTGACATTTTGGCCAAAATTGTTGTAAGCCCCGAGCCAACTTCACGGCAGACCACAATTCAGCGATCCTAACGCTAAATAAATTCTTAATAACCTGTGATAACAGGAAGAACTCGAACTCAAGATGTCCCATTTCATTCCACTTAAAGGATTACCCACCTCCCCGCCCTGCTGATATCTTACGGAGCGATTTTTCGATTCATGGGATCCCTTCGTCCATTGTTTCTGACAGAGGTTCTCAGTTCGTATCCAAATTTTGGAGAGCTTTCACGAAGAGATTGGGCATCTCTTCTTCCTTCTCTTCCGCCTATCATCCTCATTCCAATGGACAAACGGAGAGAACAATCAATCCCATGGGAGAAGTACCTGAGATGTTTTATATCCGATTTCCAGTGATTTGGGCTCAACTCCTCTCTTGGCAGAATAGCCGTCAATTCTGCCAAAAAACGAGTCCACCCGGGAGTCACACTTCCTTAAATATCTGGGTCCACCCTCCTTGTCTTGCCATCCCACATTCCTCTGGAGTACCGCCGATATGAACGCATTCTTCCCTCCAAACCGCATGGTCCAGGATTCATTCTACCTCTCATCCTCCCGCGATCGACACTACAGGCTGATCGTCGTCGGCGTTCGCGCCCAGTTAACAAAGCGGGTTTGGTATGGCTCTCCTCAGGAATATCCACCTCAAGGTACCATCTTTAAACTGCACCTAGTCCTGGGACCTTCCCTAGTGACAAATCAATCCGTGGCCTTCCGCTCCAACTACCACCCAGTATGAAGATTCCCATTGTTTTTTATGTGGTCCCTCTTAAAACCATCATCTCCTTTCACTCTTCCGGATCAGACTCGTAAACCGGATCCCATTAACGGTAAAAAACACGAGGAATCCGAAGTTCACTCCTTTTGGATTCTCTCTATCCAGGGGTCAGCTCCAGTTCGGTGCAGTGGAAGGCTTTGGCCCTGAAGAGAGATCCTGGGTACCTACAAAGGACTTCATGCCCCGGCCCTTCTTAAGTCCTTCAGGAAAAAGTTTCCAGAGAAACAGTTCTTGGACCATCCTGAGGCCGTTCCTGAAGGCGGGGTACTGTCAGGAATCGCGGCTCCTTTCTCCTCGCTTCCCCATGGAGCAACTCCCTCTCCGCAAGGGAGCCCCTGGACACACAAAACATCCTGGCTTACGGCCTCACGGCTCCTCTGCCCGCCCGCGCGTCGCGGGATCGCTCTCCTCGGCGATTCCTCGGCTCAGCGCCGGTGCGACCCACGACTCTTGCAGCACCCTAAACGCACGCCAGCCCCAGACGTTATGCATGCATTCCCAGCTTACAGAGCACAACAACCCTAACAGAGCACTTTTAACCACTTGCTCCTGCAGTGAGGCGTCGCCCCCAAGCATCACACAGTTCCATGCAAATCAAGGATTACAACTCAGCTGGGCTGTAACACCTCCCTCCTATCAGGAAGACTCCTTGCAGTCCTCCAGGCCTGCCCCCTTTTCCATTGGCCTGGCCCAGCTTTATTATGCCTGTGCTTTCCCATCACTCGTCTCTGACATAGTCTCTGTAGGAACCTTTTGACCACTCTCTCGTGACTCCTCAGGTATAGACGCGGATTGGACGACTACCCCCCTGGCTCTCGACTTCGGCTCTACTTGGACTTCGTAACTTCTGGTCATCCCTGTAACAGGCTTATACCTTCGATCATCCGCACCTCTCCTATCCCTGACCTGCAACGGCAATAACTACTCCTCCTACTACCGGTACCGGCAAGTATTGTCTTCATTACTAACCTGCCTTGCACACTAACACCACACTCCGACGCGCTCCCTTTGCTGCGGTGCTTGTATCTCTACGTCCCACCTCAGCACAGGGGACGGGTCTGTCTGCGGGCGCACCGGCGTACATTATGTCGAGCCCACAAGACGCAGACCAGACCGCACTTCAACAGTTTCTCTCTAATCTGCTTCAACATAACAGGCCATGGCGGATCAATTGTGACACTTACACGCCAGGTCGCATATACTCTCAACAGGGTACCGACCCGGACGACCGCCAGATGTAACGCCCCCACCCCGCAAGCGCATTTAGCAGCTCAGATGTAAGGATTCCTCCCCCCAACCTTATGCAGGTGAACCGCAGATTGTAGGGGTTTCCTAAACCAGTGTGGTGCAGTTTGAAATGGCTCCCCACTCTACATACTGATCGCAGAAGGTAGCCTACATTTATACCTTCGATCATCCGCAACTCTCCTATCCCTGATCCTGGCAACGGCAATAACTACTCCTCCTCTACTAACCGGTACCGGCATTATTGTCTTCATCTATACCTGGCCTAGCAACACTAACACCACACTCTGGACGCGCTCCCTTGCTGCGGGCGGGTGCGTGTATCCCTACGTTCCCACTCAGCACAGGGGACGGGTCTGGCTGCGGGCAGCACCGCGTAACAATATTTGACCGGATACTGATAATATTGTTGCAGTGATCACCTCAGTGATACAATTGATTTGCCAAATAGCAACAAGCCTGAATTGACACAGTCTGATATTTATCAGCCCACTACATCTATATATATTCTTATTTAGGATTACGTTACTGTCTCAGTAATCCTTTTTTCTAACTGTAATGGATGTGAATAGATAGCAGATTTGAACATCATATAATAGTTCCTTTAACATTTTAGACATATCTGACTATACTAAGCCACTTCTACATGGGGTTCTTTTAATTGTTTGAATGATATATGTGTGTTTTTAATGAGTATTTGAACTAATAACACTTTTTTTATTTTCTGGTTTATCGGTATCACTTAGGGCTAAAGTCCCTTAACAAAAATGTTTTCTGTGGATCACTGTTATCCATTTCACTTCTATCCGGCATCGAGTTGCTATGTTAAAAGAGGACATATCTGATCTTTCTGGATCATTACTGTTATATAATAATAAAAAGTCATCAAAACGCGAATCGCCCTTCTCAGATTGATCCGCTGAAATCCGCGACCAGAGGAACCGCTAATCCGCTGCTTATCCAAATTCGCCCAAACAATTTGCCCATCTCTAGTCTAGATCAGTATTTTCAACAGGGGTTTCTGAAAACCCTTCGGTTCCCCAGAAATCCCAAAAGGTTCCACCAAATACAGAAGAATTTACAATGCATTTGAAAATCTCTGACATGATTAGACATGTTTGGGTTCCTTACAATGCATCTGATCTCAGACGCACTATTACAGAGGTTTGGGACTCTTACAAGCATCCGATATCAGAAACGCAACTAGAGTGACTTGGGGTTCATAGGGGTTAAATAGGGTGATGGCAATAGTCCACAAATTACTTTCAACAAAATGTGCATCAGTAAAAATCCATGTGTAGTGTTTTGTATGTAACGAAAAACATGCAGTATATTGATTTGTTAAAGTCTGTTTAGCAATACAGTATCTGTTTCCTTTGCATGGCTTTAAATGAGGAAAAAGAAACTTGAAATCCATCAAAGCAAATGGTCTGTGAATGTTGTTCAAAGCTGCATAATGCCTGGTTATTTTGCCACAAGCTTGTAAGAGTTTTTTTTTTTCTGAAGGGGAAGGTATGAACAAAATTGCACTTCTTTGGCACAATACTTATGCTAAATTGTAGGCCACATTAATTCTTGCTTGTACATAGAATTAATTAGACAGGATTAAGCCATTATGAATTTTGCCAAAGATTTTTTCAAATTTTAACCAGAAATAGACCCCGGCCTTTTTTGTATCACTAATGAAATGCAAATTGACTTCTTGTTTAAATGATGCTTGACTAAAATGAACAATTAAAAATGTATTGCTCTCAATGAGATAGATCAACTAATCATTTTAGATTAATTAGTCTCAAGAACCGTCTTCATTATGCAACATCACTAACCTAATACTTAGCTTTGCCAAATAGTATGATATTATATAAAGAAAGAAAATTACCATATTATTTTGCTGTGGACACTTGCCTGAAACCAATAGATGATGATAGTTATGTTCAAAATACCTATGTTTTAAAGCATTTTGCCACAGGATGCATATATCTTTAATAAAAAATAAGAAATGTATTGCCTCAAAGAGATAGGTCAACTGATCATTTTAACTATTTCACTGCAAGCGAGTCCTATAATGCTTTGTGTTGCACTCTTTTGAATAATCTTTATTCTGCAATGTTCACCACACCCAGTATTGCTTAATTGAATATTTGATACAGTAAGAAAATAGATGTATCATCTATCGAAAAATTACATTTGTAAAGCATACTTCAACAGTATAGTACAGTATATAGTATCAGTATAATAGTTTGTGTTAATTGTGTTAACCTACCTTCTATTACACAATCGAATCCGCTCAACTTTTTTTTAAATCTACCTTATTTTGTGAGAAGTTGAAATGTAATTAAGGATAAATAGATATAATTAACAAATAATATGTAATCACGTATACTTTATTCTAGTGGTACATATGAAAGTTAGAAAGCAATTGCAATAATAGTTTGAGCTTTGATAGTACTGTAATCTATGACACAATAAGAGCATTATCCTACACATTTTTGCCTCTGACTAATTGAGCAAGTAATAGAACAAATCCCATTTGTTTTCACCTACTGTACAAACAATAACAATAAAAAGTGTCAGAATGTACAGTTTAGTGGTAAAGAAGGGTATGATGCTCATGCTGTTTTTTTACATTGTAGTTCAAGAGAAGTTCACAATACTAAGAAAAACATTTTTTTTAAATGAACAAACCAATTAATAATAATAAAATAACCAACCATGTAGATGGTTTTAAATTACACTTTGTAAATTAATAATTTGTGATTTCACATTATTTTAAACACCATTTTCAGCTTCTTTTTTTTTTTATTCTGAGCTATTTTACTCACTATCATATTTTCTTTATGCAACTGTCAACACTGAACTCAAAAACAGTGGTGACCATGAACCAAGTCTTGAGAAAGACTCCACTAGGCAGAGTGCCTTGCTTCCAAAACCGCAAAGTAATCTTGCGCTGGCTGCTGCAAAAATAAAACAAAGGTAGTGGCCACCACTCTGCACCCCTGGTATAATACATGGAAAGCACCGTACCCTTCCTTCCAGGGGAAAACCAAATTACAGTTTGTCCTTGCGTCACGTGGGCCAATATGAAGCCACATCGTCATCTGTTGCAGCTTCTTTTGGTTCACGTCACATTGGGAATTTAAATACCGGTGCCAGGGGGTGCCAAGAGATTATATTAATGAGTTTTTGTTCAGAAGACCCTTCCAACCATGTTAAAAAGGGGAGCATTTAACTTGGAATGCACCTTTTAATGTGAGGTACTGTATGTTACAACAAAGAATAGCATACAGAAAAATAATGTGCAGGGAGTCTGGCTGCACTAAGGTTATCTGCCGAGTGGGATCTCTGATAGAAAGAAAGTCCTTGGAGCAATGTGAAAAAGTGCTTAGTTGGAAGGCATGGAGTCTGGCTTTCTAGGTTCAGAGATTCCAGTGATTCTCCCAAGGTAAGGCTCATAATAACGTGAAGCTTTACCCCAAGGCAAGTTTACTGAAAGCCGACCCAGTCGTGATAGATATTATGGAAAAAAATAAAACCCTAGCTCAGCGCTACAACCAATATGGATAGAATATAAGTGAATATAATAAAGTGTAAATTTTCTATCAATAGATATTATGGGCGGCCTTTTTTGGGTGTAAATGGCGGGATAGTTGAATCCACCATCAAAAGCATCAAATTATGAAGAGGCCAACCAGTGAGGTGTGGAACCCAGGATTCCAAATCAGGTAAACCATGTTGGAGGTGGGCTGGCTGTACCAGCCAACCTAGGATTTTTGGATTGGCCAATCAGCCAATTCTGTGAAGCACAGTTCCAGCCAATCAGGATACTGTATATCCAAAATGTAAAAAACAAACAACAAAATCAGCCAATAAGTAACCAAGGGTTTTGAACCAGTAAAATAGGTTAACTGGTTTTGACAGGCACCCAGACAGAGCAGAGCCTTAAATGCAGCGAAACCCAGGGAATGGGGACTAAAACAAACATCTTTTGGGCTTGCAAATAGGTTGGGCAGGAAATCACGCTTAGCTCAGATAGTAATTTTTTTTTAAAGTTTGCAAGTTCACAATTCAATAGTCAATGATCAGGTAAGCCGCAGAAAGCTGTCTCTGGCTTCACTGCTGATTACTGAAGTTAAGTGATAGTTCGCAGGAGTAATGATGTACAGTGGCGACCAACTTTATTCAACTACTCGGCTAGCTCCGCGATTTAAGATTATCCCGGTTATGTGCGGTTTTTGTGTCATTTTTGCCCGAGTGTATTGCGTTATTTTCGCGCCCGTGATTTAAGCATTTTATTCCCGCTGTCTGCAATTCTGCAATGCCGTTGTAAAAAACTCATGGGGGCATTTGCGAGCTGTTGTCTTTGAACTCTAATACCTTCGCGGTTCAACCTACGTAAGTACACAGTCTGTGCGTGCGCGCGCGTAATAGTAAAATTGCATATTTAATTTATTTTAAAGTACAGTACTGTACATGCTCGGACCCTGTTGGGGTGAAGTGAGGAGATTCCTAACATCTGGGGGAAAAATGAATTTATTATAGGTGCCCTAGAACAGAATTTCCCAGCCCAATTGGCCGTGAACTTGACCGAGGCCCTAAGTAGTTCCCACGCCAATGCGCGAATATAATTTAAAATATCCGTCTGTGGGTCTGAGTGGGTTTAAATTCCTGGTCCATGCGGAAGGACCCTGCCGTAGTGGCAAAATATCAGCCTTGCACGACCCCCGGAAACCGGAGATACTAAAAGACAGTTTAAAAGCACATTACCAAATGGCTTTTTTTCTGCCTCAAGTCAATGGCAGAAACCTAATTTAACATTACCCTGACCTCCGTTCTGTTGCCACGAGAGGGTTGCAATTTGCCATGCAATCCTGCCGCAACTAGGACTACATGGTGACCGATCTGAGCCCTTTAGGTTGAACAGAACCGGAGTTATGGGTTCCGTTTCTGCTCATTCTGACTTAGCCGTTTTCAAAGCAGCGCGGCTTTCTCCCCATTACGGTCAATGGTAGGACCTCCTCGCCGGCGTGACCCTTTCTCGCCGCATTACTCTGCTCGACCCTGTTGGGGTGAAGTGAGAGGGTTCCTAACATCAGGGGCAAAATGAATTTTATTTCTAGGTGCCCTAGAACGAGAATTTCCCAACGCCAATTGACCTAGTTCCCACGCCAATTGCGCGCTCATTGCTCTTTTTTTACAATGTTGCCGATCTTGCGCTTTGCGGTCAGGCAGTAAAAAAACAGTGCAGCAAGCCTCTACATTTGTTACACTGTCAAAGGAGCAATGGAAACAATGTGAGGCAATTCAAACTGTCTTTTATTGGTGGAGTCAGTACAAAAACATTTATTTACAAATACTTTAAAATGTTGAAACATTTAAAGTGCAAAGCAATTCTAACCATCAACAGGTGTATGGTTTACTGCTACAGTACAGGCAACCTGAAAACCGTGCCTGTTGCATCCCTCAGGAACTGGAGTTGTGCATGTCCTGTGTAAAAAAAACACACAATAATACATACTGCAGCCTTTATTAAATTCTTCTGGCAGATTGAAATCGAGAACATTTACAAAACATTTGTAAAACATGGAGATACATGAAAAATGGACGTTTATACTGTATGAATATTAATTTGTCTATAGAAAATCTACTGTTTGTTTTTGGTGCATGGGGCAC
This sequence comes from Ascaphus truei, assembly GCA_036426205.1. Taxonomy (NCBI): domain Eukaryota; kingdom Metazoa; phylum Chordata; class Amphibia; order Anura; family Ascaphidae; genus Ascaphus; species Ascaphus truei. Next base: position 14,987 of record WSYH01011804.1, read on the forward strand.
AGGGAGTTAAGTGACTTGCTTCTTATGTACTGTCTTTGGGGGTTGTATTTGGGGTTTATTTCATCAAATTATTAGGATGAACTGCCTTTTGAAATTACAGTGCTGTTAACTACTATTTCAGCCACAACACCTCCAGAGTTTTTAATCCCCCCTAGCCAAGCGTCAACGGCTGAGTCACCCATATCCTACCAACCCCCTCTCTCCACTGGGTCGTTAATTTTCTGCATATTCCTTGTGTTCTTAATCCGCCCATAGCCGAGCTACTGTAAAAGACTCAGTAAGCCTGCGTCTAATCAACCGTCCCCCTCCCCCAACCCTTAGAGGCGTGTTTTGTTAACGGTAACGCTTTGGAAAATCCCCTCTCGAATTTGAAATGTAAATCTGATGTGCACAGCACTGTGAGAATTGAGAGTAACTGATTTTCATCAGGGGTGTGAAAACATTTGTCAGTCAGTATGTTTACAGTCACATGTTTTAATACAATACAGTACTTCTTTAATATCTTAAATAAAAATATATAATATATAAATATAATTTAAAAATAATCCGTTCTGTGGATCTGAGCGGGTTGAAATTCCCTGGTCCTCATGCGGAAGGACCCTTGCCATAGTGGCAAAATATCAGCCTTGCACAACCCCCGAACCGGAGATACCAAAAAGACAGTTTAAAAGCACATTACCAAAGTGGTTTTTTTCTGCCATGCAAGTCAATGGCAGAAACGTGAACTTTAACATTACCCTGACTCCGTTCTATTGCCAACGAGGATCGCAATCTGCCATGCATCCTGCTGAAACTAGGACTACATGGTGACCGAATATGAGCCCTCTAGGTTGAACAGACCGGAGTTATGGGTTCCAGGTTTCTGCTCATTCTGACTTAGCTGTTTCAAAGCAGTGCGGCTTTCTCCGCCATTACGGTCAATGGTAGGACCCTCCTCGCCGGCGGACCCTTCTCGCCGCCATTACTGCTCGGACCCTGTTGGGGGGAAGTGAGAGGGTTCCTAACATCTACAAAATGAATTTGATCTCTAGGTGCCCTAGAACAGAAGTTCCCACGCCAATTGACCTAGTTCCCACGCCAATTGCGCGCTCATTGCTCTTTTTTTACAATGTTGCCGATCTGCGGCTTTGGCGGTCAGGCAGTAAAAAACAGTGCAGCAAGCCTCTACATTTGTTACACGTCAAAGGAGCAAATTGAAACAATGTAGACAAATCAACATATCCTTTTATTGGTGGAGTCAGTACAAAAACATTTATTTACAAATCTGTACAATGTTGAAACATTTTAAGGTGCACCAATTCAAACTATCAACAGGTGTATGGTTTACTGCTACATCAGTACATGTGTGAAACATTGTCAGTCAGTATGGTTTACAGTCACATGTTTTAAATACATACAGTATATATCTTTAAAATCTTCAAATAAAAATATATATAATTTAAAATAACCGTTCTGTGGGTCGAGCGGGTTAGATTTCACCAGTACAGCCCTAGAGGGCAGCAAACGGCAGGTTTTCAGGCAACCTTGAAAGCCGTGCCTGTTTGGGGCCCTCAGGGACATGAGTCGTGCATGTCCTGTGTTAAAAAAACTCACAACAACGCGTTGCTCATTTTCTGCAGTTACTGTTGTCATTGTGTTTTAATCCCTCCCTAGCCAAGCGTCAATCGGCTGAGTCACCCTATCCTACCAACCCCCTCTCTCCACTGGTTCGTTAATCTTCTGCATATTGCCATTATGTTCTTAATCCGCCCACAGCCGACTACAGACTCAGTACGCCGCTGCGTCTAAATCAAACCATCCCCCTCCCCCAACCATTAGATGCGTGTTTTGTTAACGGTAACGCTTTGGAAAATCCCCTCTCGAATTTGAAATGTAAATCGATGTGCAACGCACTGTGAGAATTGAGAGTAAATTGATATTTCATCAGGGTGTGAAACATTTGTCAGTCAGTATGGTTTACAGTCACTGTTTTAATACAGTAGCTCGGCTATGGGCGGATTAAGAACACAATGGCAATATGCAGAAAATTAACGACCCAGTGGAGAGAGGGGGTTGGTAGGATAGGGTGACTCAGCCGATTGACGCTTGGCTAGGGAGGGATTAAAAACTCTGGAGGTGTGTGGCTGAAATAGTTAACAGCACTGTAATTTCAAAAGGCAGTTCATCATAATAATTTGATGAATAAACCCCCAAATACAACCCCCAAATACAGTACATAAGAAGCAAGTCACTTTAACTCCCTGTGCCCCATGCACCAAAAACAAACAGTAGATTTTCTATAGACAAATTAATATTAAGCGGTGTCTCCCTACAATGTAAAAGAAATATTGTTTATTAATATGCAGCAAATAAAAATGTATATAAATATAAGTTTGTAATATACAGTAAATATAAATATACAAAAAAAAGGTTACTGTTGTAATAATAATATAATAAACATCTTATATACACCGTTGTAAGATAAATTGAAATATACAAAAAATGTATACTGCTGCTGTACTATAAATATAAATAGACAAAAATATAATACTGTTGTGTACTAAATATAAATATACAAAATAAATATACTGTTGTATATATAAATATACATCCTATATATACCGTTGTAAGATAAATTGAATATACAAAAAAAGTATTACTGCTTAATTAAATGTAAATAGACAAAATATGTTGTAATATAAATCACAGAAATAAACACAGTATTACAGTAGATACAGAACTGTACTGTAGATGTACTGTAGTATGAACAGTACAGTACGTACAGTTTTCTATATTTTTTTTGTTAAGTTTTATAAATATACTTACGGTTAGTTACCCTTGGTGCCCTTTTCGGTCTCTGTTTTTCCGTATGCATGAAGTCACGGTGTTGCTGGCCAAACGAGACCAGAAGTAGCTAACCAGCATGGATAGCAGCAATTCGGTGTCGCCCGTGTACAATCCTTAATTCGATGTGAGATCCTTTGAATCTTTTTTTAACAGGCATTGCTGCGAGTAGAAAGAAATACAAACACAAGAATGTATATTCATGTTTAGTCGATGTGTATTCTATGTGCAGTCAATACACAAATGGATTTTGTAATACAGTACGGTAATGACTCACATTAGAGTACGCCCCACTTTCAACACCTGTACCTGGTCGCCATGCATAAAAGGTCACACACTTTGCAGCCCACCACTCCATGCTTTATCTGAACTTGCCTTTTGCCAGATACTGCATTGTGCCACCTGCTTCCATGGAGCAAACCCGGTTCTATGGGCGCAGAACCCACTACCTCTGCCGTGCCTGTCAAGTGAAAAAGCGAAAAGCGGTTGCCGTTTCCACGCCAAGGGCAAAGCGACAGGCAAGGCCAATTAAAGAAAACCTTCGCTGACCCAAAGGTTAAGGTTTTCCAAGACGTCAGCTCATATTGTGAAGAAGATATACGGCGATATACTCTCGACACAAAACGATTGGCAGCCAACCCATCGAATCCGCAGAACTTCCTCCATATGCTTCGACGACTCTGCTGTAGCTGGTCCCGGAAAACTTCAGCCCGTCTTCTCACCCCCATCTTCTCCGGTTCATCCTGACGAACTGCCGCCTCTGAAATCCACGGGTCACTGTCCTTTGCTCTTGGACGACTCTGCTTTCGCGGGGAAATCCAAAATGTCACTTTCTCCATCCCTCTTCGACGGACGCTGCCGCTCTCTCCTCTAGGGTATCCACAGGTCACTCCTCCACTCTCCATCGATGCCGCTTCTGTCCATGGAACCCCCATATCCTCCGTTGCACCCATCCCCCAGATGTCCAGACGCCATGCACAAAGAGCAGCTCGTTAGACCGGATGCTGAATGGGATGTGTGGATCTCCCCGGGATATCTATTGTGCTGGCAAAGATAAATCTGCTTCTGGAGACAATGCTAAATGTGAGCAACGGATGTTACAAAGGAACCACGGATGGATCGACGGATGGAGAAGATAGAGGCTGACATTGCGGGCATACATTATTTGCTTGGTGCTAATGCCCGTTTCCCCGACGCCGGAGCAGGGGGTTGAAAGGATGTAATGAATGGGACCTTAGCCCCCCTTCCATCACCAAGCGCACCCCTCCACCAGAAGATGTAGTGTACAGTATGCCATTGAGGAGGACATGACAACCCCCGTCAGACCACGCCAGGAGACAACACGGCGACCACGACCGGAGGAAAGCTTCCTCCCAGACAACCTACCATTGCCCGTCGCCTCAAGCACCACCCGTTCTAAAAGACCTACACCCGCTCGCATCGAAACGGTGCCCGACATCCACCCTGTGCGATCTGCCACGAAGCTCGGGAGAATTATAGGGTGGAGAGTGCTGTGTACCCCACAAGTATGCCTTGATCATTTTTAAGCACACATGTTCCCTACTCGTTGTACTGCGAGTGGGTGTTCAAAGGAACTACGATGGGAATCGCCGTAAAAAAGGAGCTTCCTGTCAATTTAAGGAAAACATTGTGGAAGAAATGCGGCGCGTTTATGCAGTTACAGATCCTGGAATGAAAGGCGGTTAGAGACTGCATTAATGGCGTTTTGCCATGCAAGGAATTGGCCATGGATGAACAATGTGGAGGACTTTCAGTTGGAGACCATACTGTGTGCTGAACTGTATTGTACTGTACATGTTTTGCCCTACAGTAGTTGTACTTTAAAAAGGAGATGTTGTTGTGGTTTTTTTACAGGACATGCACAACTCCAGTCCTGAGGGCCGCAAACAGGCACGGTTTTCAAGGTTTTCCCTGAAAACTGCCCTGTTTGCTGCCCTAGGACTGAAATAGTGCAGGTCTGACTGACAGTGTTGTGCACCATCCACTGTACTGTACTGTATACAGTACTGTGTTTCTTAATAAAGGAGATGTTACTTAAAATGCTTATACATTGTATTTGTAAAAAAATGTTTTTGAACTAACTGCACCAATAAAAGAACATGTTGATTGTCTTACTGTACTGTACATTGTTCCATTTGCTCCTTTGATAGTACAGTATAACAAAATACAAGTGTTTCGAGAATGTAGAGGCTTGCTGCACTATTTGTTTACGCCAGACCGCAATTAGTATAATATTTG
>WSYH01011805.1:0-20064 GCA_036426205.1 Ascaphus truei
TAGATAGGTATATATTAATATAGATATATCATATATATATATATTATATATAATATATATATATATCTATATATTATCTTATAGATATATATATAACAAAACAAGCAAAAAGATGAAGTAGCGCCTCTATTTATCCTGACTAAAGTGATTATAGAAGAAACATTGCTAATCATGAAGGCGTTTAGTGGGGCGGCTAGATATTGGCTGATACACATGTATAGACAATAAAATAAAATACAAATTTGATTCAATCACTGAGTATAATTAAAATTATATATATATTAAAATGTAAGTTTAATAAAAATACCAAAATGTAAAAATATATGTTGATAAGTGAAAAAATATATAAAAAAAAAATGAAAAAAACCTCCAATACACAAAGTCCTGTTCCAATGATATTAGCTCCAGATTCCTGCAGCCCGTTTCAAAGGGATCACCAGTCCCTAATCATATCTGAAAAAATGGAAAGAAAAAACAGGCGCACACTAGTGCATTACCATAATAAAATTGTTTAAAGGAACATAAAATCTTTCAAATGCCCACTCACAAAAGTACAGCAATCAATAGCATGTATGAGATAGGCTCTCATTTGCCAACAGCTCGATCATCAACGTCCGGCTCAGGTCAATGGCGTCGTCACGTGACCCTCCTCGTGCAGCCGAAAGAAGTCATCATCGATGACGAAACGCGTAGGGCGTGGTTAGATTGCGGCCGCCATTTGCCCACGAACATTGTTGCTACTTGCTGTCAAATACTGGCTCTCATGTGTATCATTACGGCCCTAAACAACTATACAGAGGACTTCCAAGGCACTGCTTCCCGGAGGGACCTCTCTTGCTGAACACTGAGTGCGAGGTATTCCATTTCCGGTTTCGGCTGCACGAAGAAGGGTCTCGTGACGACGCCATTGACCTGAGCCGGACGTTGATGATCGAGCTGTTGGCACATGAGAGCCTATCTCATACATGCTATTGATTGCTGTACTTTTGTGAGTGGGCATTTGAAAGATTTTATGTTCCTTTAATACAATTTTATTATGGTAATGCACTAGGTGTGCGCCGTTTTTTTCTCTTTCCTATATATATTGTGTAACGGATTTTGGCCTAGCCTGACCCACCAATCTCATATTAGCCCCTGTTGGTTTAACCACGTCCGCATTACAGTGTAGTGTCTGGTGGTGCACCTGTTGGCAACAGGACTCCTGAGTCTCCCGCATGATGTTGTGGGGGGATTGCCAACCCAGACAGGCAGCTGAGGTAGTGTGCATGAGTCCTACCTAGATCCAGTGCACGCGCTCCACCTCATCAGGATCCCAGCGTCCACTGTGGATGGTCCTGGTGAGGAACTCCTCTGTGGGGCACATCCTCTGTGTAATCACTCCGCACTTACACCCACGAGGGTATGATTTAACAAGATCATCTTTATTGACTTGCGGCGGGTCAGCTGCCCCTCACAAGCGGTTGTTACTCAGCCGCTCATGTTCACCGCACTTCCCTTTGAAAGGTGTCTTTTCCCAAATTGGTGGATTCCCTATCTCTCCTTAGAGAGATATCCCTGTGCCAGGTCCCTGGTCACAGTCTTATGAGCTGCATTCTCCCAAGTCTGTACTCAGACGTGCTCCTTACTCCAACATCTACACACCAACTCCTTTCATAACCTCTGAACCACTCCTAACTTTTGAGCAGTGCTGTGCCTTATTATACTCTGGGGGCAGGCACAACTCTGACATCACTAACTATGGATTCAGAGTATGTGGCACTCCCATCCATTATAGGGCACCTCACCAGGGTGTGAGGGCAAACCTCCATGATTACTGCTGGCATGCCCACAACTTACCAGGCCTTACTGTCAGGAGGAGAAGATGACTGTAATCCATTTTACAGCATGGTTACATTCCCCCTGGTGAATCCCACCGAACCCGGCTGGGACCTAAATTTGAAGTACCTTTCTTCAGGAAGCACTGTAAAATGAATAATATATTAGTCACACATTGACAGATTTCACAAAACATTGCGTCAAGCAAGCCCTGACAGCAGCCCTAACCTACTGCTGCGGCCGAGTTTATTCGAGCATTTGCCCGTTCTCTGGCCGCAGCAGTAACCTGGCGCGCGCCGGAGGGTGCCGGGCCGCACCGAAGAGCGGAGGAGCGCCCTCCGATCGGGCTTTCTTCCTCCCGCTGCCGGGTCCGCGGGTTCCCCCGGAACCCCCTGCCGCGCCCCACATCGCGGGACACCAGGGCTCCCTCGGGGAGCCCTGGACGCGCGTGCAGGGGGCGCAGGCACCCGATGAGCGTGACCGCGCATCAGTGATGCGCGACGCTGAGGGAGTGCGCTAGCCACACCGGGGCATCCCGGCTTGCGGTGCTAGCGTGCTTCATAAAAAGTGTCGCCAGTGTACGCAACAGCCATCCTGTTCCCCCTAATAATAGTGACGAGGATCGGTTTCTTAACTTCCCAACCCCCCATGTCCAGACTGTCACTGTAATCACGTGGCAAACCCCCTTTCAGGGTCGATACACCATTTATGCTTATAGACATTCCTGCCTATACTCCACAACCTGCATAAGGTGTGCTATCCTCCTCCTCAGCTCTGTTGCCCTTAATGGCACCCCCTTATTTACCATTACTCTTCTATGGTCTCTCGTAACCATCTGTCCCTATTATCCTCGATCTCCTGCATGAGGGGTTCCGAACATAGGGATATTCCAAGCCATGGGAATACTTGTACTTGGCGGTAGGTAGTAGCCCTCTCAGCCGGCTGCACCGAGTCAAATTAGCATTCCCTGCCCTCCCTGGCAATACCCATGACAGGGGCTCATCTGGGTCCACGGGGTCTGTCAGTATACTGGGACCCTTGGGCTCTATACTGCGTGACAGATTTGAAACCGCTCATTCAATCACATTTGGCCGCTTCTCTGCTGTAAATTCTCCCTTAGCCCACAGTAATCTACACATCCTCCCTTTGTAATAGAAACCGAGGTGCGGTCCATCCATCCCACATAACCCTCGAATAATGGGGCCCACCACCGGTATCCTCTAACATTCTCGGGCTCTGATTCTAGGGAGTCTCCCTCATCTGTGTCTCCCCAGGAAGAGACACCCCCGATGTCCAGTAGATCGGACTTAGGCCACCCACACGCTTTGGCTTTCCTCTAATTCATGATAGCCATGCTAGGGCTCCAACTACTTATGGATGCCTCCCCGAATAGCCTCCACCCACCGACCATCATCGGACGTAAACTCGCCAGTCTCTCCCAGTCCATTCCTCATAGGTTCCCTGGGACCCTCCGACATTCCAACTGGGCGAGGACCACAGGAAAAGGTGACTGGGACAGGGGTTTATCTAGGGCATGGGGTTGGGCATAAGTACGGGCAATGGGTATCCGCGGGGTTCGACCCGCTCTCACCCCTGAGTGTCAGCGATCATGCGAGGACCTCCGCTGGCGGAGCCTCACCCTTCTCGACTCTCCTCACAGCCTGCCAGCTCTTGTTTGTCACAGGTGATCGGGAACCACCTGCCCGATCGCCGAGACGTCATGTCATCTCTCCGGTCGTTCCGTTACCTCCGCCGGACGTGACGTCATACACGGAACTGGAAACTCCGCCATCTTGAGATGGATCCCCATGCGGGATCTCTTCTTCCAGAACGACGTCCGGAGAGTTCCGCCTGCCTTCTCTTGCGCCGCCTGGGCCTGAAACCGCCTTCCTCACGGATGCCGTCACCGGAGCCTGGTGGAGAACAAGGGCTGCTCTTACGCTCCGTAGGTGGGCGTGGATCGCCCGTCATCGGGACCGCCGGTCCCAGATGGAAGGACTTCACCTCTTGGCCTTCCTTCCACTGGCGACACCCGACTCCTTCACCGATACTCCGCGTAAGTGGTACTTTCCTCCCCGTCTTCTCCACAGAATACTGCCACAGGCCGGATCACTGCACCGGACGACACTCTGGGTTCTCATCGGAGGAATCCGCTTCACTCTGCTCGGGATCACCGTTCGCGGCGAGCCTTTTAGTCTCTCGGTCGGTACGCTGACGACCGCTCCTTTCTCCTCGGGCTCGTCCTTAGCAACCGGCCCCGATCCCCATTCTCCGGGATCCGCACTTTCCTTCCACAGTGCACCGGGGGACCCGGCGGACAGCCTAGCCGTATTCCCCGCGGGTTCGATAGTCTGGATGGGCACAAATGTAGGAGAAAGGCCACAAGTACTGTGTACCACTTTGCGGGCAGCGCGCCGCCGTGCCCATGGTACCGCCGGGTAGCCTGCATTGTAGACAGAGGACACCACAGTCTCGGTGGCCCGCACCCGAATCACAGTAAGCCTCCTGGTACTGAATATGGCTGGGTAGATACCATGGCAGTCGCTTCTTGTGGACAGGCCATTGTCTTAGTAGGAGATACTTGCAGAACGGTCTGTTCTGTGAACTGGCTCCGCGTGACTGACAAGCAGAGGTTGAGTTACCAGCCACTCCCTTGACTAGAGCTCCACCCTCATCTGACAAGCTGGATACCACCCCCACTAGTAGAATTATGGGGGGTCCCACAGCTTAATAGGATGTCTTTAATGAGGCCGACCTTTCACAGTCCTCGGATGGCGCGGCCACAGCTTTCGCGCCATTACCCACCCAACAGGATGGTGTTCTTTCTTTGGCACCAATCCCGGCCAACTGTCTGCAACTTTTGCAAATGCAGAATTCTCTTCAACGAGACCCACGCGGTCGTCCCAGGGAAGAGGGAGCCGCCATCTTGGTTTGCCTCCAATCACTTTAGCAACTGAGGTAGCCTTTGTATAGCGCCCCCGGCTGGCAAGCAGATCCTTCGTTTCCACCAGCCACAATCACAATGTCCTAACACTGTCCTCCAGGTGGATACACCCTGCGGTCCTAGGCAGGACCAAAAACGGTGCGGCCACAGCCTTAGCACCACTCCACAGCAGGTCGTGAAACTCATTTTCCGTAGCATGCTCTCACCCGCACCAAACGCCATGTGCGCTCTCTCCATAACCTCCGTCTGCCATCTTGGACTTTCTCGCACCGCACGGATCCCTCCATTCTTGCGGTCGCCATTCTTTCAACTGTACTTAGGATATTGTACATGGAGCTCCTCTGCGGTGCAGCTACCACACCAGTACAATAAAGATTACCTTGATGCACACACCCTTGTGTACCTATATAGGCTGGACTCGTGTTTGCACTACCTCAGGGGCTCACACTCTCAGTGTCTGCTGTATCTCCTCCCCAGTCTGTGCTCCCTTCGGTAAGTGGTCTGGAATGGGCTAGAGTACTCTGGCTCTTCCATGCAGTACTTGGGCGTCTACCTACTGTTGGAGCCTAGAGCAGACCCTCTCCAGGATTCTGACCACGTAACAGGCTATCCTTTAGGCATCCTACCAAACTAGCACTGCCTCAAGGTGACTAGGACAGCTATAGCCTGGCTCCAAACCCCAATCCTTTCAGGCCCCTAGGTCGTCCCTGAAACTGACAAACTCCATCAGCCCCCTGACTACCCCTAGGTCCGTCCCAACACAGACACAAAAGTGGCAGCAGAACACTCTCCCTGTTTTCCAAGTGACCTAGCAAAAGCCTGTCCTGTTGACAGGTATCTCAGCAGTGCCCCAAATGTAACAGATTTTCTGGCCTAGCCTGACCCACCCAATCTCATTATGGCCCCTGTGGTCTAACCAGTCCCCATTACAGTGTAGTGCCTGGTGGTGCATCTGTTGGCAACAGACTCCTGAGTCTCCCACATGATGTTGTGTGGGGATTGCCAACCCAGACAGGCAGCTGAGGGTGTGTGCATGAGTCCTTACCTAGATCCAGTGCAGCGCCTCCACCTCATCAGGATCCCAGCGTCCGCTTGTGGATGGTCCTGGTGAGGAACTCCTCTGTGGTGCACTCCTGCTGTGTGATCACTTCGCACTTACAAACGAGGGTATGATTAACAAGATCATCTTTATTGACTTGCGGCGGGCGAGCTGCCCCCTCACAGCGGTTGTGACTCAGCCGTCATTGTTCACCGCACTTCACTTTGAAAGGTGTCTTTTTCCCAAATTGGTGGAGTCCCTATCTCTACCTTAGAGAGATATTCCTGTGCCAGGTCCCTGGTCACAGTCTTATGAACTGCATTCTCCCAAGTCTATATACAGATGTGCTCCTTAATCCAACAATCTACAACCAACTCCTTTCATAACCTCTGAAACCACTCCTAACTTTTGAGCAGTGCTGTGCCTTAGATATACTCTGGGGGCAGGCACAAACTCTACATCACTAACTATGGATTCAGAGTATGTGGCCACTCCTATCCATACATACTTGCACCTCACAGGGTGTGAGGGCAAACCTCCATGATTACTGCTGGCATGCCCACAACTTCCAGGCCTTACTGTCAGCAGGAGCGATGACTGTAATCCATTTTACAAGCATGGTACATATAGCACAACAGAAAGAAAAAACAGCGCCAACCTAAACCATTATAGAATAGCCACATCAACATGAAAAAAAAAACTATACTGTACAAAAATGGGGAAGATAGTATACATGCACAATACAAAAATATATAAAAAATAAAAATAAATTATCAGATGTAAAGCCCAGAAAAAATATATATATAAAAAAGTATACAAATCCTAAAAAATGCTACAATTGCTATCCAAAAGAGTATCTGCGTCCGAATGAAGGGAACACCACTTCCTTGAAGATATCTATAGAAACACAGAAAAAACAGGCGCACTCATAGCGTAAAAAGGGTATACCAATATTTATGGAGTAAAGGATTTAAAATGCACACTCACAAACATAGCTTATAAAAAGCAATTTTGAGTATAACTTCAGCACCCGAACAGGAAACCGGTACCAGTGACTTCAGTGTCCGGTTGTAGATTCACTGCAGCAGCCTCTATAGCCTCGCAGCCGGAGAACGAGGGATGCCACCTTCCTCTCAATCCGGCGTCACACAGTGAGTTCTCAGCTCAGGTATCGCGAGAACTCAGTGACGTCAGTGGATATAGCCGGAACAAGTTCACAATGTGTATTCGTGGACGGCTGAGATAAATGTTTCCAAAGAAACAACAAATGCTTACTGGCTGTGAGTGAATAATTATTAAAAATGGAACAATACACCTCCACAAACACTCTGTAAGCGTTTCGTCTCAAAAGAAATTCATCAGTACCAATTACTATTAAGAAATCCATTCATATGTGTGTTTTTTCATAAAATATTGGTGTTTTATTTATTATGTATTTGTTTTTTATTAATATGTTAGGTGACAATTGAACTCTCTCTAAAGATGTGATATATGACTGAGACCAACTAGTACAATCTCATGATCATATGGTACATTTAAGAGGTTTATAATGATGTAGTTCAAATGTATGTTGTTTATAATTAGTATTTTGTTTTTTAAGGGTTGAGCAAGCCAATGTGATTTAATAATGATTTCCACATGTTTCCTATCATTGTGGGACATTTTTGGGACTATTTAACTATGGCGGAGGGACTATGGCCGCAATTTACCTTGAAGAATGCGAGGTCAATCCGCGAACGCGTAGGTGAGTCACACACACCCTGCGTCTCGGCGTCTTGTGCACTTATTCAACAGTCCCTGATCGAGATTCCGGAGCCACGCCAGCATTAGCTCATTCTGACGGCGAAAATCTTGCAAGAGGTAAGAAGCAAGAAGCCCGCAGTTAAGTGGAGCGAGGACACGTACAGGAGAGGTCTGAAAGTTGCTTTTACCAACTCCCCAGCTGCCCTTACGGACCCCAGCTGGCTGGGCATGGAGAGGAGAGGGCATCCAGATACCAACCTGAGCGGGAGGGAGAGCCATTCAGACACTATTTCAACGCGCATTACCTACTTGCAGTTGTAGTATAGGATACTAGTAATGACGGATGTTCCATTTGATTGAGCGTCCATTTGTTGTTATTTCAGCTAGCGTTTTTGGGACTTGGTAACAAGACAAGCAGTCTTACGTGAGCCAGGGTGAGGCGCTGTGCGGTAATAATGCATGGAAGAGGGATTGCGAGTATGTTTTCAGCGGGGGGGAGGGTGTGCGTGCAGGTGGGAGATATTTTGGATCTAAATCGATTGTATTCAGAATGGCTTTGAGGACCGTGACTTGTCCTTCGGCACTTTTTTTGACCATCGTAGATCCCCCGTTTTACTGCATCTACTCCCTTCAATCTAATTGGTAGGTAGGGAGAACGTACAGAGACAGTAGGAGGGAGTTCTGGTAAGTGCGTCTACAGGGGGCCAAGCTTTATGTATCATGTGTTCAGAATGTTTACAGTGCTATTCGTATGCTTCTTTAAGCAAGTGTGTCTTAAGGTGGGTCTTAAAGGTGGATAGAGAGGGTGCTAGTCGGGTACTGAGGGGAAGGGCATTCCAGAGGTGTGGGGCAGTCAGTGAAAAAGGTTTAAGGCGGGAGAGGGCTTTAGATAAAAAGGGGGTAGAAAGAAGACATCCTTGAGCAGAACGCAAGAGTCGGGATGGTGAATAGCGAGAAATTAGGGCTGAGATGTAAGGAGGGGCAGAAGAGTGTAAAGCTTTAGAAGTGAGGAGAAGAATGGAGTGTGAGATGCGGGATTTGATTGGAAGCCAGGAGAGGGATTTCAGGAGGGGAGATGCTGTATAGTATATATAGTATATATATATATATATATATAACCCTCAGTGGCTCCACACGAGCACTCCACACGAGCAGCTGAAGGAGCAGAGCCACTGAGGGTTTGATCACTTAATTTACTTTTCTCATTAACCTTTCACTGACTGTGTGGACTCCTGGTGCTCATGCTGCTTTCTTGCAAGCTGTGTTCAGCTTTTACTGAACCATTAGTGGATTCTTGCTGCCCTGCTATTAGCTGTTTAGCTGTATTTAGCCTACACTATATGTTTGCTATCTATTTTCAGGGTGTCTGATTTGACCAGGTATAGGGGAAGGGAGGCTTAGGGAAGTACCTCTCGGTCCTTTTGGACCAGGGGGAATGGGCCAGATGAAGAGGTAGTCCCTCGAAACGTCGCCCCCCTAGCATACTTTCCGTTATCCGTTTTTTGTGTATATTCCTTGTGTTTCATGTTTTTCCCCCTTTTCCTTTCCCCCCCCACCCCTCACTTTGTGACATGCCCATTTATGATACTGGTTTCTGCAAACACATTTGATTTATTTCTGTTTCATTTTATTATTAAATGTTTATTCTGCATTACTACTGTTTTCATCATTTAGCTATTAGACAGTGAGTGCTGGTACTTACGTAGATTTGTTAGAACTATACAGAGGACTTCCAAGGCACTGCTTCCCGGAGGGACCTCTCTTGCTGAACACTAAGTGTGAGGTATTCCGTTTCCGGTTTCGGCTGCACGAAGGAGGGTCACGTGACGACGCCATTGACCTGAGCCGGACGTTGATGATCGAGCTGTTGGCACATGAGAGCCTATCTCATACATGCTATTGATTGCTGTACTTTTGTGAGTGGGCATTTGAAAGATTTTATGTTCCTTTAATACAATTTTATTATGGTAATGCACTAGGTGTGCGCCTGTTTTTTCTCTTTCCTTTTTTTCATATATATATTAGCTTGCAGAGGTCTTGTCATAATGTGTGTGGTGGTCCAGGAGTCAGCGCCATCTTGCATTTCCCCCAAACAAAAGGGAGGAATGTTGGAGTGGAGTTTAGTATCTCATCACTTTGCAAATACCAGTTGTTAGCATTGTGCGAAGTGAGTTTTCGACAAGTGAGTAAGAAAAAACAACACCATTGTTTAATGGATTTTCGTATTAATAAACACCTCTCATTAACTCGAACACTAATTAAAAGTGTTAACATGGGTGTCTTATATAACTTTGTGTATGTCAGCACTGTTTTCACACATTCAATAGCAATAGATAGTGCATCAATTTGACAAAGTGAAATGCAACCACTGATCAAACATGAATTTAATCTAAAAGGGACAGAATAAATGGATACAGTTTTTTTTTTTGTGTGAGAACTCCTCTGAAAAATTTGAATGTCAATACATTCACACTCTGGACAGCAGCGAGCACATTCCCACAGAGAGCTTTTTCCAATAGGCTCTGACCCAAAAGCATTAAGGCTTATGTTCACTGTGAACACTGTGCGCAAGGTCAGCAGGACGCATTGCCATCTCTCGCGTTTCCTATACAGCTTGGTTTAAGCAAGTGCTGGTACTGTACTGTTCTAGAACCCTTAGTTACATTACGGTTCCTATCCACAAATTTGTCTACCATCAACTACAGTATTTTGTAATAACCAGACCTGCAGTACTGTCATGGGTAAGTCACACATTCCCATTGCAGGTGTAATCAAGTGTTACTGTGTGCTTTCCTCATCACAATTTACAATCCAAAGCATTATTATTATTATTATATTATTATTATATTATGATTATGATTATTATTAGTGGTTCTTGAGGATGTGTAGTTGTATTTTGTGCATTAGTTAACATCACCAATGTTCTAGGTGTGGTTAGCATTTTGAAATAGTATTAGTTGTTTTGGACCCTTTTGTTTTTAGGAACAGATAATAAATGAAACTTCTAATGCATTTAAAACGTGATGCCTTCATGTATATTCGGATCTTATGGCCGTCTTGTGACCTTGGACAAGTTGTTGTCTCACTCCCTTGCCTCAGTCACCAAACATAACATTGTTAACTCGTCATTGAATAGATATCTCAGCTTGTACATTTTACTCTATGCAACATGCATAGGACTTTCAGTACACTTTTATTAATGAATTCTTCATTTTGAATCGTTTGCTTCAGTGATATAGATAAGTTTTCTATACTAAACAAATTGCCATTTTCCAGTTGAACATATTTCAATCAAATTGCCACAGCATAAGGTATAATGCCATGGCATGATCCTTTATAAGTAAGTAAGCTAGTGCAGGATTCCAAACAATTTTCGACATTGACTTGCTAGTAGTAAGATTGTATTGTATAGATAAGAAGAAATGTTACAAAGGGTTCCCGAATAAATCCATTTGTTTCCCAGCACTTTGTCCAGACGGGTTTTTATTGATTGGTGTGGGGAATGGATTTTAATCTGCATGGTGATGGCTAATTAAGTTTTATCTAGTGTGTGATGTTCAGTCTTCTGAACAAACCAGCTGCATGAAGCTTGAGGAAGGTGGTTAGGAAACAGCAGCATATAGCATAACAAAGGGGAAGTGCATGGTGTTCTGCCATCATATCTACAATAAATGTTTCTATCATAAAAGTCACAGTGTAAAAACACTCCTGTCATTAAAGTGTATGATACTGTACAGTAGTTTCCTACTCTAATTAATAAAAGCATAATTTTTAATTATTCCTAGAACACCCACAGGAAAATATGTACTTGGTGCACAAAGATATTCTATCACATATTTTAATTGGGTTTAATTAAATTATTTAGCAATTTGTGATTTTTATGGTTGCTTAAGAGTAAAAATAGCATTTTTAATCAATTTAATTCTTATTTTTGTTTTTTTATGGTACATTCTACAGTAACTACTGTTAACATACTTCTCTGCACCTTTATATATGTTTTGAATGTTCATGGGTCTGAAAAATCCTCAGTCAAAACACTCGTACATTGTTGTGAGGAATTTATTATATTATTATTATATTATTTTTAGGAAACAAAGTTTATGATGTTTACAGTTTGCTTTGTGCAAATTATACGAATTTTTATTCAATATTTTAATTTAGCTAGTGGTACTTTCATCATCATTTTATAGAAAACATATTGTTGCCAAAAATTGTATGCTAGCGTGTAATACATATTTTCTTTGCTGGCTCTATTTATAAGTTTAATAAGGTGTGTAACTTTAAGATCGTTTAGAGAATAAGCATAATTAAATGGTAAATCAGAAGAAACTAGCAAAATACAATTATGAATAGTAATGAACATGGTTACACAATAAAACCTTATGAAGATAGGACAAGGAAGTAAAACACGAAAGAAAGTCTGTAATATAAAATATAATCAGGAAATATTTCTAGATAGTGCTTTACTTGTTTAAATGTAATAACCAACACACATCTCAAACTCTTATACTGTTATGGGATTTCATGTTAAAATATGCCATAAATATTGTGTCATTATGTACATGTCTTGTGTATAGGAAGAAGATGCCATTTAAAGAGGGTATAGACAAGTTTGGGAGAAAGTCATGAGGTTTTCATTTAAAATAAACATAATTGAATGCATATTATGCTGGTCATTTCTATACACTCCCGCCCTCCACAGCTCATTAATTTAGGCAAAATAGAGCAGTTGTTTTTCAACCAGGGTCCCAGGAACCCTTGGGTTTCCCAGGCATCCCTAAAGGGTTCCCAGTAATTTAAAGTCATTTTAAAATTGTACCAAATGAATCTGATCTCAGACACACTATTAGAGCGCGGGAGTTCCTCAGAATATCATAGGTTCCTTGACCAAAAAAAGTTGGAAAACCAATGAAATAGAGCTTTCCTGCTTCCTAACCACAATAAACATTATAGTCTTTCCCCACATTATATAATTACAAAGGGCATTATTAGTTTAACAAGCAGCTGGAAGAATGCAGTTAATCTCTCTACTGCTTTCTACCAGCAGCAGGTTTTTTTGTTCAAAGTTGTACAGGCATACCACTTTAAGACACTCACTTTAAGTACACTCGCGAGTAAGTACATATCGCCCAATAGGCAAATGGTAGCTCAAGCATGCGCCTGTCAGCACGTCCTGAACAGCAATACCGGCTGCCTACCTGTTACGAGCTGTGCGCAAGCGGGGAAACTATAGAGACTGTTACAAATGCTTTATTTAAATCAGTATGCAGTGTATGACGTGTGCAGTACTTAGTCATGCATTATAAGTGGAAAAATGTAGTGCTTCACTTTAAGTACATTTTCGCTTTAACATACATGCTCCGATCCCATTGCGTACGTTAATGGGGGGTATGCCTGTAATGGTCTTTTTATACACTATTTTGATATCAAGAACATTGCCTTCATATTTACATGTGCTAGAATTAGGTTATGGTAGAAGCAACCATGAATTTCTGTATGGACCCACCCACCAACTTCAGATGGGTTGGAGAAACCATGAATTCCTGTATTGACTCAACAGATAGTTAAACCTAAGACATACTTCCTTAAGAGCCCTCGGCAACAAAAAATTATATTAAAAATAAATTAATTTCACTCTGCTTTCCTTCTAGATATTTACCAAGATATGCTAGAATAAACTATGCTACGTACAAATAGAATTAAAGACAGCATTCACGCCCAATGTGTTAATTGGTGGTACAGGGACATAAAGTCAACATCCAAGAGCACAAAGGGACTAGGTGGTAAGATCCACAAAGCCCTGTTGAATCAGGGCTTATAACGTCATGTTTTCAAAATCAGTAACGGACATTATGTTCCTTGAGGTTAGTGCAATCACAAAGCGAATTGTTACGTATGAAACACAACAAGCCGTATGACTTTCATTAGCATAGGATTAATGGCCTGCTAATTAGCACTGCTCACATTAGCGAACAGCATGACCCGCATTATGCCTGTGCTACCTAAATGTGGTCAGAGGGGAGAGAGAGACGTTGTTTGCGGAGGAGATATAGCACTTAGGACTTAACTAAGAATAGTATCTCGGTGTTAGGTTATTGCCCTAGTCCTCGGCTGCACGCGGCCTGGCGGCATGGCAGCAGCGTGCAGTGACTAAGCCACGATCGGTGGTCTTTAGTGAGCTCTAGGGGAGCGCAGGGGGGATGAGGCCATGATAGGGGGCGCGGCCATGATGGGGCATATCTGCCCTACTATTAGCTGCACTTGTTTTCCCTGCCAGCGTACGCGTCACCGTAATTTGCATGCCCACACACACACAGCCAGTAGGGCGTCCCCATAGAGGGATGGGCTGTGGTGTGTGGCGCAGACATAGCATGCCGCCACGTGGACTACTGGGGATCAGCCTTAGTGAGCTTTGAAGATACCTGAAACACTTAACAGTACATTAAGTTAAACACCTTTGCTACATCAATAACGGAGCTTTATGGATTGGGTCTAGTTGTACAAACCAGTTTCTCCTGTATCAGTAGCCAGTTCTCAAGCTAGTACAATAGGACACATAATTTAAGGTAAATAATAGCTGAGAGCTCAACTAAGACAATATATTCACCTAGTATTTCACTAAAACATATTTGTAAAATCTTGTCTTTTTAACTGATGTGTAACAAGGGTCTGATTTAACAATAACAATCAACTAGTATTTAGAGAAGAAAAACTATTTGTTGCATGCAGATCTAGTCTATATAATTGTTACTTGTGTTAACATCAGATATCCAATTTATAACTCAGAATGATGGAGCCTGCTACCTGCTGTTTTTCACATTGTTATAGATTATTGACATGTTATTTCCATATCTGTTCTATATTCACTATTTTCATTAATATATATTCAGTACCATGCTCTAAGTGGCTTAAAGTGTCAAAAACCTGATAAAACCATAACCGGTACATAGTTACAGTATTTGGAATGTAATTAAATAGCACCACCTCCGGTGTCTTTATAATATTTTCATACATTTCTTTGCGTCATTAAAGTTACACATTATGGGTAGGTGGCATGTAGTTTGCATATTTAGGGCCGGCCTATGCAGAGAGCAGCGCTATTTCAAAACTCGCCATTTTTTGGAGGAAAATCGCGCAGAAAACAGCAAGAAAATGGCGAGTTACGAAAAACGCGCCATTTTTTTTTTATTTCTAAAACTCGCTCGCGGCTGGCGAGAACTCCATTCGCCAGTTTTAAAAATATCCTAATGCAGAGAGGGCGCGAACGGCATCTAGCGGCTGTTCGCGCCAATAAATGGCGCGATTGTCTCCTTTTTGCTCGCCAGGAAAAGTTGGCAAGAAGCTGGCCGCTCGGGCCATAGCAAAGGAAAAAAAAAGGCGCAAATTTTTTTAACACATTTCTGCCAGGCGCATCTCGCCAATTTAACTCGCCACACGCATTCATGTTAAACATAGCAGAATTCGCACATTCTGCATATGGAGAATAAAACTCTCCAAAAAAGCTACTTTTTTATTAAAACTCGCCAATTTTAAAATTCGCTGTCTCTGCATAGGCCCCTTAGACTTTTCCAATATGCTTCAAGGGGAAGTCGTCGAGCAATAATTGACATGGGGTACAAAAAAACAATTTGCAGCTGAAAAATATATTCTGGACTCCAAATTTAATGAAAAACTCTTCAAAATAGAGTTGTAGATGTAGCAAATTTGTGAATCCATACAGTTTATATGCTTACATACCAATGTGTCATTAAATAACCTAATTAATGGGTAGAAAGATAAAATAAAAGGAATATGAATCAAATGGCTCAAACTAAAGCATTGCTCCAAACCGACGCACAGTTCTCAATTTAACACTGCCTGACTGCATCAGTGTATGAAAGTGCTGTGCTCCATTTTGTGTCCCAATTGTGCTCTACTGGCCCATGAGCATTGTGGGGAGTGGATGTAGGAGAAGTTAGAGGAGGATAGATGAGCACAGAGTATTAAATTAGCTGTATAAATAGTTACACATACTGTAGAGTATAACTGATGGTTATAGTATAGTACAGTATAAACAGGTGGCATTTACTCTGCTCCAAAGAGATCTGCTCCAAATGTAAGAATGTAAGAGAGATTTGAAAGACTCAATGCACGTGTTGCTGCTCTCAAATTGTCAATTTGAATACATATTTCCCATTCCTGATGAATTCAAGACATTTACAGTATTTCACTAGGAGTCAAGTAACTCGGTTCATTGTGATGTTGTCTGTGATATTTGCTGCATCAATGAAGTGGAAGTGCAAGTGCAATAGGAATTAGCAATGCAGGATATTTTAACTGTGTTTTGTAAATATGTGTGGTCCCTTTGCAGTAACTTTAAAGTAACCTATGAATATATGTTTTCAAAGGCTCCAAAAACCTTGCTTCATTCATCTAATTATCCTGTGTCATAGTGGTTGTGAGCTGCAGAAAGGATTATGGGTAGTGACAGGGGAAATATGCACACTAAGGTGGAGATTCAATAGGTTTAAATTAACGGGTTAAGTGAATGGGGGTGGTAAGGGTTCTTCAGCACTTCATAGAAATATGGCTCATTGACCTGGATACATAATCTCCATTGACGCATACATTAATTATTATTGCCAAAAAAGTATTATTTTTATTGTGCAATACATCAACGTTGCACTACTAAAAAGAACAATATTTGGAATATATTTCATAATACACGCATTTTTGCTATTATATGCCTTACATCACTATTTGATACGTTATAACTGCAGAAAATACAACCTTTTTTATCACTTACTGTAGTCCAGGTTGGTATTCCATAGTAATCCTTCTGAACTCTTCCATTGTCAATCATCACATGATGTCATGTACTGTACATGGAATCATTGAAATAAACTATACAGAAGGACACATTTTTAATGTGTGTATTAAATGTACAGTATGCAGGGCAATGCCTTTGGATGTTTTAATGATAAAACATGAAACAATTCTATTTCAGGATGTACAGTATCATTTGGACAAAACATATAAATGTAAAACAGATTTACTGTCCTTAGTGTAAAAATTATTTATTTATAGGGTTATTAGTGTCACTAAAATATAATTGAGGAACATTAATCATTATTATCCAATGGCTGTGTTTTCCTGTTTGTGTTGCCATACAATATTGATGTATGAAAGCAACAGATCTCATTGGAATTATATGGAATGCCACATGACCATGATCAGCCACAGTACCAAAGTTTTTGGAAATATGGAATACAACCATTACACAAATTTGCTTGAGATGTGTTAAACTCTATCTGAAAAGAACTCCAAAAAATTTTTTACACACACACACATTTTAATAGTTTATTTTCTTGCCTTTTACAAGGGATGAGTTCAGGCAATATTTTGGAGCTCTGAATGCTCCTTTGGACCCCAGTGTTGGTGATGTAGAAGAGGTGGCGAGGCAGGGGGTGGTTGTTTTGCTAATAGTAGAACTTTCAGCGTCATTGCCTCAGTTAAGGTAGCTGCTGGCACAGCTGTGCTGAGTGGTAGGATTGTGGTCTCCAAATGACATTGCCTGTTCTATTAAACTGCAGACATGTCATTATTTACATTTGCCTGTATTACAGATGTTGGACATTCTGGGTCAATCTTGTGGAGGCACAGAAAACTAGTCAAGATTAGCATTCTAGCTAAAAAATAAATCCACAATTGCACTCTATGGGACAACATTAGGTGGGACAAAATATAAACCCAAGCTAGTAGCCTAAAGTGCAAAAAGACGCAAAACAAAAAAGTTTATTGGCATATAATAGGGAATATACATGTGGAGGTATAGGGTAAAGTGTGAAATATTAAAATTAGGTGGTGCTAACACGATATTCCCGAGGGTATAAGGCTCCTTAAAGCCCACTAGGGGCACTGACATTCAGGGAGAAGGAATCCCTGATGTGTGTGAATATGATGCAAGGAATATGTCAGAAAGCATATAAGTATGGTGCCTCAGATGGAGCTCCTACTGATAAGGTAGAAAATGCGCTGATTACCTAAATACACACTGTCAGTGTGTAGATGGCTACACCCAGTAATCAAAGGGTTAACACAGTGTAGCAAGGCGTATATATATATATTGCAACATTACCCAGAACATATACACATGCTATTAAGGTGTCTGCTTGCATGAGCAGTTAGCAAACTGTGCAGTCTTTATAATATGTTACAAATCCATCTAGGCAAAACACAGTGTAAAGGTGGTCTGCTGGTGTATACATATACATACATATGATTACCTTAAATCACACTTGTCAGTGTGTAGGCAAAGGGTTCTTGTGCTACACAATAATGTTTTTCCTCTAACTTGGCTTTTTGAGACCTTTTATGTAGCACTACTGACTTCTTTTTTAAATGTATGAGCTTTTTACCGTGATTGATTATTTTCTTTGGTTTCGGTGTGATCTCGACTTTTTCCTCAAGCAAAGCAATGTCCTAGTGACCCAAGTTCTTCTTGCACATTAGTGGCTGCTGCTGGTGAACACTGTGCAGTATGCAAACTGCATGGTTTCTTGGAAAAACAGGCATCCTCTGGGGTCTGTGAGTCCATTTTCTACAGTATAGATACAAAGGGTGAATCATCTGATTAACCCTCCAGGGCTCAGAGTATAGCAAAGTCCTGCTGGTGAAAGATAAGATAAATCTTCTAGACCCAGGCCAAACACAACCTTAGTAGAGTGAGATGAGCGTGTAATCATTCCCCCCAGCCGGTCGACGTGAGCACTATGAGGTTGGGACATGGGAAACTCACGTGTAAATCCTGTAGTAGGGTTGTAGAGCCTGTGGGGTCTTCCCAGTATGGTGTGTCTGCTTCTCCCGGCCGAAGTCAGGTGTCTCCGCTCGTGTTCTTGCCCTCTTCACCGCCAACCGATACCCGCGGATGCGGATGGTTGTCACCTGACCGGCGGCATGGATAGTATTTCCTGATGACGACGGTAGACTCGGTGCTGGAAACCGCAAGCCAGCAGGAACTCAGCGTGCAGACGCTTGATGCAGCAATATGAATGAACTTCTCCAAGAGAGAAAGATGCGTCGCACGCACAAAAGTAGATGAAGGCTGATGTGGGTTAAAAAGTAAGCTTTAAAAAGAGGACTCGCTTGCACCTTGTGCAATAAGCTTACTTTTTACCCACATCAGCCTTCATCTACTTTTGTGCTGTGCGACGCATCTTCTCTCTTGGAGAAGTTCATTCATTTTCTACAGTATGTTGGGGTGGGGCTGGGTTCTGCCAATGCTCCTCTGGTGTTCCCCTTTTACTTTTTTAAGGCTATGGTGGTGGTGTGTCAGTGTCTATTGGGGGTGAGGGAATCACTCTGGTGAAAAGTGGGTCACAGGCCAAGTTGGGTGATGTTGTGCATGCCACAATGGACTGATTAGAAATTAATATACAATGTATTATTTAAAGGTTCACTACATCATGATGTGCGATGTTTTCACAATTTACATTTAGTGACATGGAAATAGATGTGTAGTTAATATATTGTATTCATAAGTATAAATAAGATACCGTATGTGATTGAAATGTATAGTAACATGATCTTAAATTTTATATTACATGTAAATAGAATAATATATATATATAATATAATATATATATATATATATATATATATAATATATATATATATTATATATATATATATATATATAACAAACAAGCAAAAAGATGAAGTAGCGCCTCTATTTATCCTGACTAAAGTGATTATAGAAGAACAACATTGCTAATCATGAAGGGTTTAGTGGGGCGGGCTAGATATTGGCTGATACACATGTATAGACAATAAAATAAATACAAATTTGATTCAATCACTGAGTATAATTAAAATTATATACTATATTAAAATGTAAGTTTAATAAAAATACCAAAATGTAAAAATATATGTTGATAGTTGAAAAAATTATAAAAAAAAAATGAAAAAAAACCTCAATACACAAAGTCCTGTTCCCATGAATAGCTCAGATTCCTGCAGCCCGTTCAAAGGGATCACCAGTCCCTAATCATATCTGAAAAAATGGAAGAGAGAAAAAACAGGCGCACACAGTGCATTACCATAATAAAATTGTTTAAAGGAACATAAAATCTTTCAAATGCCCACTCACAAAAGTACAGCAATCAATAGCATGTATGAGATAGGCTCTCATTTGCCAACAGCTCGATCATCAACGTCCGGCTCAGGTCAATGGCGTCGTCACGGGTGCCCTCCTGTGCAGCCGAAAGAGTCATCATCGATGACGAAACGCGTAGGGCGTGGTTAGATTGCGGCCGCCATTTGCCCACGAACATTGTTGCTACTGCGTCAAATACTGGCTATGTGTATCATTAGGCCCTAAACAACTATACAGAGGACTTCCAAGGCACTGCTTCCCGAGGGACCTCTCTTGCTGAACACTGAGTGGAGGTATTCCATTTCCTGGTTTCGGCTGCACGAAGAAGGGTCTCGTGGACGACGCCATTGACCTGAGCCGGCGTTGATGATCGAGCTGTTGGCAACATTT
>WSYH01011806.1:0-20059 GCA_036426205.1 Ascaphus truei
TGCAGAGCATCCACTGAACCCAACGGACAGGTGTTAAAATGTGAAGATACCGGATGCAGCATATCATGGTTCCGAATGAGTCTTAAATGCTCTAAGATGCGAATCTTAAGGACTCTGCTGGTTAAACCCACATATTGCTTGTTGCATCCGCATTTCAACAGATAAACCACAAAATTTGTCTGACAGGACATGAAGGATTTTATCTTGAATCTATGTGTTTCGTCACGGTTGGTAAAATATGTTGCTTTACGCATATTTGGGCATATTTTGCAATGACCGCATTTAAACGAACCAAGAAGCTTGGGAAATAAAGACAATCTATTTTTCTTTTGAATCATGGGCTTTAGCATGCTTGGTGACAGGAAGTTACCCAATGTAGCCGCTTTGCGAAAAACTACCCTAGGGCCCGTACAGACCATTTTTTGTAACAGAGGGTCTAAAGATAGTGTGGCCCAGTGTTTTCGATGTATACAATCAGCAAGATAGAGAGAGACCAGGGCGGGACAGAGACATACTATAGGTAAGGCACCTCATTGCAGCTGTCAGTCTATTAAGAACGAAAAAGACGTAACGGCATGCATTACACATCTATAGACTGCATAAATAAAGTTGTCATTATCCAACGGATGGCGTCATTAACTGGCAACACGCCCTGTCCACGGGCCCATACCGTGCCAGAATCGGCCCGCCCTAAATGTGTAACTGGTAGCATTGGAACTGCGGGACATGTCGGTTACTGGTGTGGTTGGCATCCCTGCTGGCACAGAGGTCAGCCGATGTCCTCCCGCGATGACATGGGGATAAAGGAACAGTGTTCTGTGGGTGGAAAATAGCCTGTGTGACTCTCATTCCAGTGTGGGAGAGGGGAAAGAGCCGCCAATCCAGTAACGTTATATCAAGCGGCCGACCAAATGCAGGGTGGAATCCTTATCCATACAAGAGTTCCCACCACAAGGATGAGAGAATCCACAGTCTACAACAGGTGTCTTACTCTTTAACAACACAGTCTTTATACATTCCATCAGCGCAGCAACAACCGCGAGACGGTACAGGGTGTCTGATCCACTTAGAGTTGCTCTTGCTCCGGGTCCCTTTGAGGATGGGGGTCCCAAGGGAACCCTAGCCACCACTCTGGAGCCTAGGGCATCCAGAGTGGGGCTAACCTCTTCCCTGCAATAAACCAAGCGGATGAGAAAGACACCACCCGTATTCAGGGATAGACAGCTGACATGGGGTACACACAACTCCCGTACACTTAAAAATCTGGAAACTGGATCAGCTCTACTTACATACGGGCTGATCACTCTACTTCTCCCACTGTAAACGTCACTATCTGCTCAGTCAGTTACTGCCTATCTGTCTAACAAAAGACACTACATCAGCTCCACTAGTCCCACTAAATAAGGAGTGCACTGCTCTTTTATGATATACAGCAGGCACAGGGGGGGGACAAACAATGACAACTCTAGCCCCTTCATGCTCTGACCTTTGACACAGAATCAGGTGTTGACCAATACCCTCCACCACTCAGGGCAATTGCTTGAAAGTGGGCCGGAAACCATGACATAAACTCCTTGCACCTGCCCTTCAGGGATTAATTACAAGGAGGAGGAGTAGATAACGACTAAGCCCCATATACTTACCAGGCTGCCACTCTCCCTCATTGTAAAACTGCCAATGGATAGTACCCCAACTTTGACCTAATTTGCTGTACCTACCACATAGCCAGGTTACCAATCTGTCAATATACAAACCAAGACAGAATTTCTTAGTATCTGAACACTGTAGACTGTCCACCCATGTATGGCGAATGACATCAACAATTGGGTAGCCCTCCCATCATGGACACCATAACTTCATATAATGTTGGTGGGATCAGGCTTTCTCACTTCCCGACAGTTGTGAGAATCTCACAACTTAACATACAAGTCGTTATCACGCCCTAATCTCGGTCTGTACGGCACATTGCATGGCATGTAGATATTCCTGCCTGTACTCCACTCCGATCACATCACCATCTTAGCTACCACTTAATAAACCTGTTCGTTTCCCCCAAACTTCTGGGGACCGAACCCTCATGCACTAAGCGTCGAAAGCGCTTCTAATCTCTAATTTCTCCCTCCTAAAAATTACTTCATATTCATTAAGGCGCCGCGATAGTCGGCCAAAACCGGCAATATTTTGTTCCCGATAAAAACTTATCGCAGCCGGCCGATAAACCACTTATCGGCACTGAATCTTGAACGAACTCGGCCTGAATTCAGGTAGGCCCCGATCATCTTTTCCTGCTTTGATATACGGCCACTACCCACATGCGGATTTCTTGCCAATCCGTTTCCGTCACCTAAGTTGGCCGGGTTTTTTTTTTTTTTCGTGGGGGAGAAGCATCGGCAGGGTCACACTTAGAAAAATAGGCCTTTCTCTTCTGTACACTGCGATGCACCGGGCGGTCTCCGGAGGCTGATACCACCCGCTAATAACTCCCACACCGAGCCCCCTGTCTGCAGACCACACGAGGCATGAAAAAAAACTACATTAAAGAAACTGGTCGCCCTTCATTACCACTTTGCTAATGCACTGAGTGTATAAGCCGCTGGTGCCAGGTTTAATTGAATGGGTAGCGGGGATGCGTGAAGGCGGTATTTATTGGCCCTTGTTGCTTTCATTTAGGGCTTGCGGGGGGTGTTAGCAGGGTAGACTTAACCACTTCACGATCGTAGCGGTTAATACGCGAGGTCATGACACAGGTTAAGCCCTCCCGTTTACCTGCCCTCAAGCCCTAAACAAACCACCAGTGGGGCCAATACCAACCCACTCACCCACCCCCGCTACCCACAAGAAAACAACACACAAACAAAGAGCCCCACACTAAATAAATATATATATACATAAATATGCGTGATACGATTATATATACTCCTTACCCCAACACAACAAACCACATACCCCCTAAACATACACATAATGCACATCACCTGTACTATAGTTGAGCGCAGGCGCTGCATTACCAATATCTGTGCCCCCCCCTAATCACTCGTTCAAAACACATGCATCACGTTAGAAAGCAAATAACCCCCCACCCACCCCCAACATACTACAGTATATAATGGGGCACAAAATTACTATTATCGTCACAACTGGAGCATAGGTGGAAGGCGCCCATCATTAAAACATACAAATAAAGAAACACATACATACAATAACTACATATATCAAATGCACTCACCACCTGATCCGGCTACCATGTGAAGTCCATCCCTCCATCTTCATCTGGCCATTCCCCCTCTATACTGCAACCAGCAACAAGATAAAAACATCCATGTAATTCCCCCTAACCCTTAATCACCAGAGCAGTTATTAACCCACTACAGTCTTAAGGGTATACTCCACACTCCCTACACCGCCCACCACTGTGTGCCTGGAGTTCACATAACTCCACACCACCACTACCCCGCCACCCCGTGACAGCCTAACCACCCTCATCCAAATACCAAGCCCTACAGCCGGGAGGCCTACCGTACGATACGCCTTATGCCAATATCCTCA
The DNA here is from genome assembly GCA_036426205.1 of Ascaphus truei. Lineage (NCBI taxonomy): Eukaryota > Metazoa > Chordata > Amphibia > Anura > Ascaphidae > Ascaphus > Ascaphus truei. The sequence goes on from WSYH01011806.1 coordinate 3,547, forward strand.
ATAGACCCAACCCCCAGTACCAACATAAAACCATACAACCACCCACATAAACATCATTCCTATTATTAAACTACATAACCCCCCCCCTGTGCCCACCCAATAAATACATGATTAATTTTTTTTTGTCAAATCAGGGTTCATCACCACATCCCCACGCAAGTCCCCACCCGGTGGCCACGACAGGTCACCTCACAGACCTACAGGTACCAGCACTTGTTTCATACAGTTTCTGGAGTGCCTGTGTGTGTGGGTCCCGCCAAGTGCCATGGCCCACCATGTGGTCATCCTGGTCCCAGTCTGCGGGCCACAATTGGTTCCCACAACGGTGAGCTCCTCGGGTCATGTCACTGCTGTGATCCCCTGGGTCAGACCCCACAGGTGTCTGCGGGTCCTCGGGTGGTCTCCCACAGGGTCTGGGGGACCCCCGGTGTGGGCACTACGGGTTTGAAGACTCCCCCACAGATGTGGGGCTACCGGTTCTTTCCCTCAATCTTCCCCGCACACTACAGGTCTCATTCGCCCCCACAGATTGTGGGGAAATCCACACACCAGGATTCATTCCCCCCCGGCAGTACGTATGGGTCCGTGGTTGCCCCCCCCAGATGTGGGGCCACCGGTACACGAACTAAAAATCCCTCATGTGCCCACCCTCCAGCATGCCGTGGACCAACCCACCTGATACCTGTGAGAACCCTAGGATCCGCAGGTGTCCCAGAGGTCTCACGCTAGTATAAGTGCTACAAAAGTACAACCCCTGAATGCAAAATAAATAAACCGACACGCTATACATTCACTACATCAATCCCCCCATCCACCCACACATACAGTACAATAATGTGGACAAAACAGCGCAATAAACTATCATCCAGATAATCAGATAATAAACTTGATTCTATTCTGGCCCCTTAACTTTAACAGCATTAACTATCACTATTAAAATAATAAAGTACTAAGAACTGTACCTCATCAATAAGAAGCGCCCCCGTCACCAGCCACAAGCCTTGTTCCTCCATTTCCCACAAAAATACATGCCCAATACATACAATAGGATTCAATATCAATTCAGTAACACCCTACTACCTCACTCTTATTAGCCAACCTTATCGGATAATAACTGCAAATGTAATGAAGGGGTTAACCCACCCTGGCCTGATCACACCTTTCACCCATTCATGTGTACAGTGGCTTACATCATCGCAACTATAATAACATATATATATATTATATATATCTATATAATATTCAAACTAACATATATATATATCTGTATCCTAATAATATATATATATCAAATATAATATATATAAATCGTATACACACACATGATGAGCTCTCACCATTCAAATAAATGTATACACCCCAAAACAGGTTTCAAACACATTACACCACCATAAAATAAAATATATTTATCCTTTAAAAATCCATCTCATCTTTCCAATCAAAATCCCAAATGCCACTCACAACAGCCTCAAACTGCACAATCAAACCATTCCTATTCATTGTATCATGATGCATACACTTTATGCACACCATGCACACGTCTGCCACCCATAATAGTTAACAACTAACTATTCCAACAAACATACCAACTGCAGCACCACTCAAACACGTATACCTATTTAAAGCCCCTCAAGTAACCATAAATACATTAGCATTCATTACTTAAATCACTAACCAATTGCAAATTCCATCCATAACATTAAACAATTAACTATTTCAATCGTTAAAGAACAGATTTACCATCAAAACAAAATAATAAGTGGACAAACGAATACAAAAGCCATATCACCCTGACCTAAAGTACACCATTCAAGACTAAAATTACCTATATCTAATTTTAACATACATGTACACCAACATATTATGCATAGCAGCATAGCCAAAAACATTTTAAAAACACAGCAAAATCAAGCATGTTAAAAACAACGATTATTTCGCTACCCTGTGTCATGTATAAAGTATCAACTCTAGACATACATTCCTACATGACCATACATACATACCATACATACATTACTACATACAGACTACATACATACACTGACAAGAATGATTCCAAAAAAAAAAAACCACACTTTTACAACTCCACAAAAAAAAAAGAGTCTCATAAGGTAAAATAAAAACAGTTTGCTTTTGTTCACCATTGTTCCATTAATTGACCACTCACCGACTCCTGTTTGAACACTTACTCCTCAAAACCAATCCTACGCACATGGAAACCCATAAAATAATAAACGCATAAAATATAACATTAAGATACAAAAAACAAACAATCCAGGGTCGTCTATTTGTAATGCGCATCTTCACCTGTATTCTTCTTCTCTTGTATCATAGCGGGGCTCTCTACCGGTGCTTCGTTGCTTCTTCGTTTCTACGGTCCACCGACTGGCCTTCTTACTTCTGTAAGGAGTGATACTTTCAGGTCCCTGCGGCGTCTGCCATTCAAAATCGAGACACCCGACATAGTGGCTTTTAAAGGACTGATACATCAGCATTCTCATCATATGGGATTCCATTCCCGCTGCGCAAAACTGATTGAGCATTGAAAACACTGTGTTTTTGGCCGATAAAAAAAATTAGGACGTCATTTAAGGCAATGAAAGCACAGGCCAATCAGAATGTACTTTCCCTCAGTTCCTCGGGTATCTTCATCACGGGTATCAGGCTGGTGGCTCTCACGGGGGGCAAACCTTCGGTGAAGGAACCGGTCGGCCCCAATCACTTTGGGGGCACCTCGGACCCATAGTCTGCGGTGAAGAAACCGGATGGCCCCTACATCTTGCCACGACTCCTTTGGGAACATACACCGAGGCCCAAAAAGACACTGTGTGGGTAAACCCCCGGGCTACCATCACATCTGACAGTGCACTACCGTGCGGACCACAACACGCACAAGTCAAATCGTAGCCCACAGTGACCCGCGGAGACCACGGCATGGTTGGCCATGGCATCTGGTGGGACCCCACATGCCTCCCAGAACCTGTATGAACCACAAGTTGCTGGTAAACCTGTAGGTCTGCTTAGTTTACCATGCTCCGGGCCCCACCGGGACCTCGTCGTGGTCCATAGGTCAGGTATGAACGCAATGTATTCACTAAAAGATAAATCATGTATTTATGGGGGGCCCAGGAGCGTGGGTAGATGTATTTAATAATATATGATGTTTATTGGGTGAGGCTGTGTATTTTTTTATTGTCGGTACAGGGGTGGGGGGAGGGTTTATTGGCCCCAAGGGTATGTGGGTAGGCTCACAGGCTGGGTAGTTGTTAAGGTGTTAGCGCCTCCAACGGGTGGGGGTTCGTGGGGGAAGGGTATGTAGGCCTACCGAGTGGTGTGAGGTATGGGTAAAGACCTGCCTAATGACTGCAAGCGTTAATAACCGCTCATGACTGTGCATTACTGGTTGGGGATGCATGACAGTATGTTTTTAATATCTTTTGATTCTGTTTTGGCGCAGCGAGGGGGTCATAGGCAGGATGAAGATGAGGAGGCCTTCATCTATGGTCAGACACGGAATCGGTGAGTCATAGGTTTTTAATTTATTTATTGTTCTTATATTTATTTAACAATGGACAAATGCACTATTATCCATTTGTGGATAATAGTAACTTTTGTTGCATTATGTATTGTATGTTTTTATCATTTTCTTAGGTTGGTGTATTTATTGTAAAGTATTTGTTTCTGTATTCTTTTTTTGTGCACGGGGGGGGGCACAGAATTGGTACTGCAGGCCGCGTGGGGTAGCGACAAGACCCGATGGGCCACCGCGGCCTCTAGTATCATTGCTGTGCATCCCAAAATGTAAATATGTAATCAGGTGTGCTACTAGGGTATGTTGCAGGGCACAGTGACATGGGGGGGTGTTTATATGTTGTGTTACCCCACTGGCGGAACAGTTTATTGGGGGCAATTGGCCCACAATAACACATGCTATTTATGCCCTTAACAACAACCACCGTCATTGCCGACGTATCGCGAGCTTATCCTCTAAGGTAATGAAAGCAGCCAGTAATGTATTTTATAATATTGATTCGGCAACGCGTCAGGGGGTCCCTGAGCTGACCGCATTGATTTGCTTGCTCTTCAGGGACACCCTGCCTTCCCGAGTTATCAGGCCCCAGGTTTGGGGCATCGGTTCCAGTGTCAGGCATCTTATAGCATCCAAACTCGACGTGGCTTTTATAAGTTGCGGGCAACACAGGTCGACACAACACAATGACCGACCTCTACCGGGCCTGGATCTCGTGAAGCAGGGGGTCCCCGGACCTCAAACCAATGCGGTTCAAGCTCCGAGAAAACCCCCCTGCACATTACACTAACCTATGAGTAAAAGTATGTTTAGAAGTTTTTAATGGTGCCCGATTGTCTACGTCAGAGAGATTGGTGCTGATCTCTCTCTGCACGCAACAACACATCCTCGGCAGAACAGAGCCTATCGGCAGGTTATCACAGTAGCAGCCATGCCTTTTTCTATTCACCGCCCGACCCTCAAGCGTTTTGCTTCGCACGTGATTTTCGCCAGGGATTCAGCCCTTACTTATCTGCGACGGGCAAATCACCAAAATCATGGCAGATTTGCACTTTTTTGGCGCTATAGTGCATGATGCCTTGGTTCTTAGAGTACTCAAGAACATGCTTCTTCCGGAGCCGTTAATCCTCGATCCTTCAACTTTCCTGCTTAAGTTGTGGCTCTGGACTACGGAAACCATTGCCATTAGATTGGCCGGGATCAAACTCGCCACTATGGCTCTGTCCTTCGCTCGCTTTGCAACTTAGTAGTCAGATTTTCCGGTTCCCAGCCGTGCCGTGGCATTACCACCACAGAATCATGGCTTTGACATGGTCAAACCTTATCATCAAAGTGAAGGGAGATGAGCTATAGTAGGCGGTAAATTACTCTTTTGTACAATATCCTCGGTACTGACCCTGTTGACTATTCGTCGAACAACCTCCCATAGTGAGAAAGAAAAAGGTGTCACATACATCCCACCATTATCTACATAACACAACTTTTCTTAATCAACACAAATCTCGGTGCGGCAAAACCCTACCCCGCTTAGATCGATACCCTGTGAATAAAAAGTTACCCCACCATTTCACCTTCCTCGGACTCTGTCTTGAGGATACACCTGATAGCTCCTGCCGGCGTACAGTGCGAACCTTTGCGTCTCTACTCTGATACATCCTAAATAATCGTGTGGGTTCATTTTATGGTTTAACGGGGACTTGACAGGACCCGCATTTTTGCATTAAGCTGGGACCCTTGGGCTCCTACCTCTAGGAACAGGATTAAACACAGTGGGGTTAGGTACATGTACAACACTCGACACTGGTATCTCCCCATCAGAAACCCCTCATCCCTTTTTCCCAGGACCCTCCAATCAGTGGAATACTTGGTGTTTTATCCCGCTTACTCCCACTAGAGGACCCAAGTGGCTGACGTGACGGGGCAGGGGCATTGGCTGGGGCAATGGCGCTAGGGGTGGTGACCATGGGATCACAGAGCCGTCACGTGTCTCTAAGTCCCGGAGTACGCCACGACCGGTGGGTAGCGTTCTTACTTCTCTGTCGTCAGCACTTCGTGCTCCCAGCTTGGCTCCTTTAGCCTCACAACTCTTCAAAACTCTGCCTCACCCCGCTCTCCTCCAGGGAAGAAAGCAAAGCTCCGGGCCTCTGTTCCATCGGAACCCGCAAGGGACATCATCGCTGTCGCTGTGGTCGAAATCTCCCTCCGCGTCCATGGTCTCGCACTCGGAGTGCGTCGAAGGACACCGCACCCTGGAGCGTTGTGGAGCCATCAGAGTCGTGACGGGTCGGTTAGGCCTCAAGCCCTCTCTTTCATAGGTTGTTTTGTTCCTCCTTCGCGCTCTGCGTGAATAATAGGGTGGTGGTGGTGTCCCTCTTACCGCATCCGCCATCTGGCGATACGCCTGTGGTTCCTCCGGAGCCGTACTCGGTCCCATCTCCCCGCACTGGGAGTCGCCACGGCTGTGGGACTTCTCCGCGGGTTCAGGGCCGCACGCAGTGCTCAACTTCGCGGGATCCCCGGACTCGTCTGCTCCATCTCAGAGGTAAGTGGAACTTCTTCTTCTTTACAGCTGGGTGGTCCCTCCGGCCCGGCGTATCACACCGATGACAGGCTGTCTCTTTCATCCTATGAGGAACCCCTTTGGCATGGCTGCTCCGCTTGGGATCGCCCGATTCCTGCAGCAAAGACCACACCGCCACTATAGTTTCAAACTTGTTTCCTAGAACACTTACTATACTTCAGATGCCTCTAACCATTGAATCTAAACCCATGGTCATCCCCAGGCTAAGCAGACTCCTCCTAGTACACACGCACTCGCTGAACGGTTCATAACAATCACTCTTGCTGCGTTTTTCTGGATACTGGCTAGTGTACTTGGCATTTTCCTAAGTACTGGGGCGTCATCCTACTTTGGCCACTCATAGTTCCCCCCTCTGCTGAAGTCCCTAGAAGACCTAGTTAACATGCTATCCCCCCACAGGAATCCTACACTTATCTGCCTCAGAGACTAGACATGCTAGTCACCACGTACCCCAAATTTCAAATCACCCTCCTAGGGCACACAGGGCGTACTGCGAGAAACATTCCCTCCCTGACTACCACCTAGTCTGCAATCATTCCTTCTTCGTAGCGCTTGCTCGAAAGTGTATCTGATTACTTTTCAGTTCTGTTCGCTGAAAACACTGTCCCTTTGTTGTTTAACGTATCTCATCAATCTCAGGCATCGCCCCAACTGTAACCCCCTTTCCAATCGCAGATCGGGCCCCCTATAGTTAAAAAACTGGGTCCCCTGGCTATTATGTCTTTGTGGGTGCATACTTGCTGCCAACAGGAGGCCTGAAACAGCCCGCATGACAGTGGGGGATAACAGGACAGTTTTCCATTTCTGGGGTGGATTCCTTCATTCTCATTCAGTGGTGCAGCTTTATCTTACCCTAGAATGCGGGTGGAATCCTACCAAGAGTTCCCACACAGGGATGGAGATGCCGTTCTCACACAGGTTGTTTTTTCTTTAAAAGCAGTCAGTCTTTATTCCAGCAGCAGCAGCAACCGCAGACAGGTACAGGGTGTCTGATCACTTAGATTTCTCTCCTTTATGAGGGTCCGTCCCTGCCACATAACTCTGGATCGAGGCATCAGAGTGGGCTAACTCTCCCTCACCCTCTAGCAGGTGGAGCTACGTGGTCACTCCCTACACTAGGTTGCTCACTCTACTCATGACTGATCACTCTCCTTCTTCACTTCATAACTCACATCTCTCAGCTCACTAGGATGAGGATAGAACGATAGCCCCCATTTCTACCAGGGCTTACAGTAGTATTGCAGGGAACCATGTAGACTTTACTGGTGTTCATATTTTCAAATGTTTTTTCAAAGTCCAATTTAGAGATCCATTGCAGTAAAAAATGCGATTGAGGGACCCCAGTTAGTTTACAACGTCGGGACAAGTAAAATGATCTTTACCTATAGACACAATTTTAAGGATTCTATCAAGGCAAAAGGCACACACACAAAGATATAACAGTGAAACAGCGGGATTATTCTTAAGAATATCACATGAATCAATTCATGGTTTTTAGAACATCATGTAAATTGCCCTTTAGAGTCAGAGAGGCAAATGGGTTCACAACATACTGCATTTATACTAGACCTATGAGGACATCCATAACAGTCAATAGGTTCATAGTGCGATCTGTGACTTCAGCCTGATCTCTATCCCTGGCAAAAAATGTGGACATTATATTTAAAAACAGATAGTCAATTGCCAGAATACTGTATATGTAGAGATACCCCTTTGAGCCAGTCATGGGTCACAGGTTACCAGTGTTAAAAAACCAAGTCATTGGATAACCACCCGCAAGTGTAGGGTCCCAATGGAAGCTGACCTTATCACATAAACCAATTAAGTGAGTCTGTGTCATTCATGGCCCCTAAAGGGGATACCATGTCTAATAGAAGGTCCATTTTGCTCTTTTGTAAGAGTAATCTCTCCTTTTCCACCCCCTCTGAAGGGGTTTCACATGGTCAGTGACCTGAATCTCTTAGCGGTCTGAATTATGTCCCATTTGCTGAAGTGTGTGCCACAGATGTTATCCGACGTGATATTTTTTTAATATTACTTTGTATTTAGATACACGGTCTATTTTTAATGTATTTATTGTTTAACCCACAATACACCTTAGCCACAGGCATTTAAGTGGTTACGATGTATGTGCTAAGGCAAGTATAGAAACCATTTTATCCCGCGTACAATGTGTGACTAAAGTTTCACGGCTACTCCTAACGTTACCCGTTTCATTGACTGCCCACTTCTAAACATCTACAAGGAAACTGGGCAAGTTTAGACAAGAAGGTCTTGTTTAGTGTTTTAGTGAGTCTACTTTTACCACTCATCTTTGATATTCCTAGCCGTCGTAGGAAAATATTATAGGGGGGCGTAAAAAGAGGTTTTATAGTATTATCACACTTTAATAAGTGCCAGTGTTTTAACACAAGCGTTTTTTGATTTGTTTCAATGTGTTCGATCCCTACTAAATGTCGCACAAAGGGAATACCTTCCTTTTTTGGTTTAGGCATTAGTTGTTATTAGCTCCTCTCGGTGCATTTGCCTTATTGGGCTGCATCCTCATTCAATCATTTTTTCTTGTTATACTTCCCTTAGGCTAGGCCCCCGCTTCATTTTGAAATATGAACTCACTCATTGATACGTCCAAACCGGACTAAACTCGTCAGAGTGCTTCTTGCTGATGTTCACTTTGTCTATTTATAAGTTTTTATTTTTTCAATCCGTTTGGGGGTGCTGATTGAGGAAGCTGTGAGGCCGCCGGTCAACCTTTCTTTTTTTTCCCCTACCATGTCTAAATAGGCTGACAGCTGGAATGGTCTGTACTTGTTATGTGCTCTGTCGTCTCCTCTAGCTTTGTTGATTACACAGCACGTGGCTTGCAACACTAAAAAAGCTGCAGAGGCCTCTCTCATCTTGGAAAGTCAACACAGTTGTTTGGGGATGCGGTGATTTTTCAACCTGGTTCTGTATGGTGTGGAGTCCCTGCAACCAAACTCATGCCGATCAGGATTAACATATTTGGTGTCCTGCTTTCGAATAGAACTCCCGCAGTGTGAATCCTAATGGGCATTCTAGAGTCTGTAAGAGATGCACTTGAGAGTAGACAAATCCGTCACTCTCTTGATACCCCTCTAAAAGGCACTTGGCAACTGCGTTATTTCATTATACATCTAATTGAAGCAGAGTATCCTCCATGGGTGGCAAGAAAAAAACTGTCTTGGCGCTTCCGTGGTCAGTAGTGCACCTATGGTGTCAAAGTAGTCATGGGAGCTGAATAATGGGTAGCTGTGCATGGCCAGGATTTAACCGGAGTATGGGGAATAAAAATCCTACCTATATCTCATCTCCGGTCTGGAAACGCTGCTCTCACCTCAACGCTCCTGCGCAGCTTCTTTAAATGTCAAGGGAATGGAAGGCTCCTGCACAAACTGTTTTTACCGAGCTAGCATTAGTCCAGGTGGAGACTGTTAATTCAGTTGCTGTGCAATTATCCAGCTCCATGTTGTGATCCAGAGTTCTGAGGCAATCTTTAATCCAAACAGGGATAGAAAAAAATCCCTGTTACAGGGGGTTAATAAAGAACTTGTTCCAAAAGTAACCACCGAATCAATTTGCTGCTGCCCATGAAAGACCAGATCCTATAACTCAAGAAACATGGGTCCCTATGAGAAATTAATTTTGGTTTCACCCCTGGAGATAGGAAGGAAGGGCTCCGGCGCAACTAGCGCATGGAACCAGGACCTTGAAAAACTCCGATGATCTTGCAACAAACTTTATGCACATCACACACTGGGGCTACACCCACTCGCTCTCCCCCTCTACGCGTTTCACCTCTAGGATAGGGCACTTCGCTCTCGGAGTGGGGAGACGTGGTGTAACCTGGAACTTTTATTTAAAACAGCCCGCCAAAAACGTTAAACATATTACCCCTTTATGTACAAACTTGCCTTAGAAGGCACGAGCAATAATCACTAACATGTGAAAGCAGTGGCATACGAGGTCACAACATAGTCAAGAGCAAAACTATTACATTAAATTAATCATTTTCTTTCTCTTTGGGCTCACGCCCTTATAGCTGTGGCACTATCACAAAGGGTTATCTTAAAATTTTTAACAACATTTCAAAGTAATACTGCGCCCCTGATTTTGATAATTCAATCGTAAAGCACAGCGTCAACACCCATTAGATTAAGTACAGCATTCTTAAATGCCTTTCACATAAGTAATCCCCCAATATAAAGGCTAAATCGATGCTGATCACTTAAATGGTGAGGTCTTCTGGGGGAACAGTAGAAAAGATGAGTGGCAAGATAAGTGGAAGAAAGAGGTGGGAGGGAGAGGGGGGAAGGAAAAGTGGGGAGGGGTGTGGGAGCAGCAAAGGAAAAACAATGCGGAAGATAAAATGCAATTCATCTGTCATCAATAACTAAACTAAATGACCCTAATTCAACAACTTGGAAAAGTACAAACAAAGCAGATTCCAATACTCTATACATAAATGAGAACTCATCTCATCTTATAGGAACCATCGCAGACTCCCATTCCACATTAAGTCCATTGGGGTTGTAGGAGTCCTCATGCAAGCCAATGAGCCTCTCGCTGGTGCAAATATTTTAATCGATCTTCTCCGCAGAGGCTAATGGAAGTCTCAATGGCTAAACATTGCAAGAGCATCCCGAACCCAACGACAGGTGTTAAAATGTGAAGATACCGGATGGCAGCATATCTGGTTCCGAATGAGTCTTAAATCTCTAAATATGCGAATCTTAAGGACTCTGCTCTGGTTATAACCCACATATTGCTTGTTGCATCCGCATTTCAACAGATAAACCACAAAAAATTTGTCTGCAGGACATGAAGGATTTTATCTTGAATCTATGTGTTTCGTCCGGTTGGTAAAATATGTTGCTTTACGCATATTTGGGACATATTTGCAATGACCGCATTTAAACGAACCAAGAAGCTTGGGAAATAAAGACAATCTATTTTTCTTTGAATCATGGGCTTTAGCATGCTTGGGCTGACAGGAAGTTACCTAATGTAGCCGCTTTGTGAAAAACTACCCTAGGGCCGTACAGAACATTTTTGTTGTACAGAGGTCTAAAGATAGTGTGCCCAGTGTTTTCGAATTATCATTTTGATGGCATTAGCTGTTCGCTGTAATTAGTATAGAAGTAAGGCGCATCAGTGCTCTCGAATTGGTGACATGGCCAGATCGACTATTGTTCCATATTGTTAACATCTCTTATTCTCTATCAGTACGAGGGCTACGTCATATACTAGGTTTAGTACACTCTATCAGCAGCTCGGTGAGTAGTCAGTATTTAAATTCATTTCTACTGTAGATTCCTCACAATCCAACTGCTTACACTGTTACAGTGTTGGGACGACTGCGTTACCATGTGTATTTCTGACCCACCGAGGGGCACACACACACCACATAAGGGCTACACCAATATGGAAACTGAACCTGTAGCAATATTCAATTTTTATTCAGTTCAGTTGCTGCAACATTTCAATCGCTCTCACAGAGCGGAGGCTATGCTTTAGCACATATTGAACTCCTATGTGAGACACTGCAGATCTCAAGATACATTTTGCAAGGTTGGAAAAGTGTTTATTGCAACGCCAAAGATTATGGTGGCGAAATATCACCACCATGGAAAATTACAATCGTGTTCAGCGTTATACCTAGAGGGCTGCGCCACACCAAAACACCATCTTTTTGGATTCGTGAACGGGGATTTTGAACGACAGTGGTGCCTCATTCTAAATGACTGCTCATTTATGTTAATGGACCTTATTATAAACCAAGTGCAAGATAATAGGCTGTGGTCCAAACCAAGTGGCAGAATGCAGAAAAAATTGCAAGCTCTTTCCCATATGGAGAATTTCAAAGAGCTAGATTCCAAAATAGCTACAAATTAAACAAACAAGAAAGAAGTCATTATGTTAAATAAACAAACGAAATTCGTAGAGGACAAGGCTGATTATGAAGCACAACACCAAATTTACTCTGGAAAATTATCCTCTAGAAACAAGGGTAAACCTAGATCCAAAAATCATATAAAAGGGTGCGTGGCATAAATCCATTCTTAAGGTTACAAAAGATAATGAAGTAACACCGCATGCATTTCTTTCTCCTTTTCTGAGAGATGACTTTTATCCATCATAGGGTGACGAAAATGGCTGGATCCAGTGAGATGACTTATCCGAGCAGACCTCCAGTCCAAAGTCTTCAAAAAACGGGGAAAAGACTAGAAGACAGGAGAAAAAACATACAGTGGGATGCCGTCAAAGAGATTGAAGACCTAGACCATTACGAACAGTAACGTTCATAAAACATCTCTAAAGTATGAACTACACAGTCTGAATTGTCTATTTTACATCTTGACTATCCTTTGCACCCAGTACACAGTTAACCTCTTCTCAACCTGGTGGATGTTTACAAATTCCCACAGCGCAAATTAACCTTAAACGATTTTTTTTTCCTCTAGGTGTGGGACCAGAGAATGCAATGTTTACCAAGTTTTGATGTTAACCCAGATATCTCTATTCCCCTGGCTTTCAAAGATCAGTGTACCAGCAAGACCTGACAGATCTCTCATGAAAATAACACACGGGTTTGATGACCCTATAGATTTTCTGGGTAGCCATCAACTCAGGTTTTAAAAAGAAGTCGGCTGTTCTACCCTTCCCATATGAAGGGGCAGTACACGATATTTTTCGAGAGAGTATAGAAAGAGATCTTTCACTCTCTTGCCAGGGTGTAGGAGGCAGGGGATCTTATTGAGACAATTTAACAGTTTTAGAACAAAGGGAAGCCATAAATCCCTTGCTGACAATGACCTTCTTCTTATCAGAAACAGCCGATAAAGAGGGCGCAACACGAGTTGTACTCGATAGGGATTATTAACCTTGGAGGCCACAGCGGCAACTTGGTGATCCAGAGGCTTATGAGGCCCTCGCAGTGATCCGATCCCCTTAATGTTTCAGAGAGTTTGCAGATACTCATGGATGAAGGTGAGATTTTACATATTCTCACACCCACTGAGCGGAGACTTCCTCCCACTCAGATCCCATCACACCCATCTTCAACACCTTCCAAATTCACAACATCATCATCCTCACATCACCCCGGTAACCATTTATTTCAAGCATCGTATCCCTGGGTGAGCACTTCTCTTTATCAGTATATTATCACTTTTACAACCAACAGTGCACTCCTTCCTCACACTCATGGACACCAACACATGTTTAGAACTTTTAGCACATTTTACAGCACTCACACTACATCTGGGTATACTACTGGATGTAGCTCCTATACAACATCATTAAACACGAACATGGTCTCACCGCTATTGAATTTTTTCTCCACAATCACTCTTCTCTTTCCGCCGGCACATACTGCCTTTTTATGGAGCAGTATTAGATTTTCACTCACGCACATATTTTCTTTTTGTGACCAACAGTTTTATCTCCAAACACGTGGGACTGCTCATGGGACTTCGTTTGCCCCCTCCTATGCCACCTCTTCATGGGTTGGTGGGAGATGTCCCACGTGTTTGGAATTCAAATCCATTTAGGCATCAATAGAGCGTTTTACAAGGCTATATGATGACCTCATCATGATCTGGAGTGGTGGGAGGAGGAGCTTAAAAAGTGGTTTTTGACTACCTGGCAGACCAACACACTAAATCTCATAATACCCTTGTGTTTGATATGTCAAATACGTTTTTTAGATCTCAATTTATATATTGATATTGAGAATAAAATTCAATCTGATATTTTTAAAAAGAAAAATGCCAGAATTCATTACTTCATGCCAAGTTGCCATGCCGTCCCTCTGGTCAGAGGCATCCCAAAGGGACAAGTTCCCTCCGTTTTACGTCGGAACTGCTCCTCACTGGAGGCTTTTGTACACAGGGCGGGAGCGATGATGAGGGACAGATTCTGTCAAGGGGGCTATGCCATAAAGGATCTCGATCTAAGCCTATGACATAGCTCTCGGTACTGATAGACAGAGCTGTTAATCAATATGGACAATTAGTCGATCGCCGATGTTACACACATTCGAGAGCACTGATGCGCCTTACTTCATTACTAATTACAGCGAACAAGCTAATGCCATCAAAATGATAAATTCGAAAACACGTGGCCACACTATAGTTTAGACCTTGTTACAAAAATGTACGGGCCCTAGGGTAGTTTTTTGCAAAGCGGCTACATTGGGTACTTCTGTCACCAAGCTCTAAAGCCATGATTCAAAAGAAAATTAGATTGTCCTTATTTCCCACAGCTACTGGGTTCGTTTAAATGCGGTCATTGCAAATAATGCCCAAATATGAGTAAAGCAACATATTTTACCAACCGTGACGAAAAACGTAGATCAAGATAAATCCTTCATGTCTCTGTCAGACAACTTTGTGGTTTATCTGTTGAAATGCGATGCAACAAGCCAATACGTGGGTTAACCAGCAGCAGTCCTTAAGATTCGCATCTTAGAGCATTAAGATCATTCGTGAACAATTATGCTTCATCCATATCTCACATGTTTAACCACCTTGTCCATGTGGTCATCAGCTTGGTAGGCTCTCATAGTTTAGCCATTGAGCACATTCCAGTATCGCACCGGAACAGCTTAGTTAACAAAAGACGGGATGGACTGGTTACCGGCCAGTGATGGCATAGTCCCGAAAGTTGGAGTGCCTGCGCATCCCCAACGCCTACCCTGACTTCCCGCGGCCTTCAATAGAAAAGCAGCTATGGACGCTTTCGTATGAAAAGCGCCACGAGGCGGGAAAGTCGGCCATGGAACCTTACCGGTTTTTCGCGGCGGGTACTAACGCGCGGCGGCCAACGTCTCTTTTTTAACCGGTGCGGTGACGGCGCTGCATAGGTAATTAAACGTGTCCGCCACTGTACCATCCTTCGCGGAGGAGATCGGATTAAAATCTTTGCCAGCGAGAGCTCATTGGATTTTGCATTGAGCACCCTACACACCAATGACTCTAATGTGGAGTGCGATCTGCGATGTGTCCTATAAGATAGATGGTTCGATTATGTATAGAGTATTGGAATAGCTCTTTGTCTTTGTACTTTTCAAGTTTTAATAGGTCATTAGTTTATTATTTTGATTACAAGTGATTGGCATTTATTCTTCCGCATCTGTTAATTTTCTTCTTTTTCTGAATTTTACATGAGGGTGTTAATATGTTTACCGTTTTTGCGGGGGCTATTTATACGTATAAATTTCAGGCTTACAACCGCGTCTCCCACTTCTCAAGAACGAAGCCCTATCCGATAGGTTGAAAGCGTATGAGGGGGAGATCGTGGTTGTACCCCCAGTTGTGATGTGCAATAAATTTGTTGAAGATCAATCCGGGAGTTTTTTCAAGTCTGTCATGCGTCAGTTGCGCCGAGCCCTTTCCATTCCTATCTCCATGGGTGAACCAGATTAATTTCATCCTTTCAGGGGTACGCAGCCAATTGATTCTGTGGTTACTTTTGGAACGAGTCCTTTATTACCTCCCCTGTAACAGGGATTTGATCCGTTTGGATAAAAGCTGCCTCAGATCGCGGCATCCAACATGGAGCTGGTTAATTGCAGCCACTGATTAGACAGCTCACCCTGGGGCTAACGACGGGCTTTTTTCTGTAACATTCGATGTGAGACAACAACACAGGATAGAGAGAGTTTTCCATGAGGAGGAGATGGTCTGACTATAACAGAGGCTGGTAATTGACAGCAAGACACAATGGACAAGACCACTTTTCCTGGATGCCGAGGACCAGGAAACCTGCCAGCGGGCGGAGCCAGATAGGGATATTTGTTTTTCAATGAGCCCCAAAAAGGGGGGAACTGCTGGCCCAGGATGCAATGCTCTGTGTCACCAAGGAAATTGCAAACGTTTTTTCTTGTCAAGTGCACATCCAGTTTAAATATGAGAAGGAATGATGTGTTTGCATAGTGTGCTGATGCAGAGCATCCACTGACCACTGACAGGTGTTAAAATGTGAAGATACGGATGCAGCATATCACATGGTCCGAATGACAGTCTACAATGCTCTAAATGCAATCTTAAGGACTCTGCTGTTAAACCCATCATATTGCTTGTTGCATCCTCCCGCATTTCAACAGATAAACCACAAAATTTGTCCTGACAGGACTATGAAGATTTTAATCTTGAATCTATGTGTTCGTCACGGTTGGTAACATAATTTTGAACTATTACCGCATATTTGGTCATAATTTTGCAATGACGCATTTAAACGAACCAAGGAAGCCTTGGGAATAGACAATCATTTTTCATCTTTTGATCCTGGCTTATAGGCATGCTTGGTGACAGGAAGTTACCCATGTGCCGCTTTGCGAAAAACTACCCTAGGCCCGTACAGACCATTTTTTGTAACACACA
>WSYH01011807.1:0-20048 GCA_036426205.1 Ascaphus truei
TGGGGCATCAGTGAAAGGTTTACAGGCGGATGGAGAGGCGTTTAATGAGGCAAGTCAATTGGGGTAGAAGAAAGAATCCTTGAGCAGAAACGCAGAGTCGGATAGTGCAAATAGCTAAGATTAGGATGGGATAAGGTATGGCAGATGAGTGTAAGCTTTAAAGTGAAGGAGAAGAATGATGTTGAAATGCTGATTGTGATCGGAAGGCCATGAGAGGGATTTAGAGGGAGACCTGACAGATCTAGGAAAGAGTGAGTGATTCCTTGCAGCAGCGTTGGATAATTTGTAGGGGATACACGTGAGAGGCAGGAAGCCGGACAGCAGAGTTACAGAATCAAGACGAGAGAAATGAGGGCCTGAGTCAGAGGTTTAGCAGCAGTGCGCAGAGAAAGGCGTATCTTATGACATATTAGTGAAGTCAACTGTATTTTGCCTGCATGCAATGCATGCCTGCTGCTGCCTGGATGTCTGTGGTCCCTCTAGGGGAAAGTCCATTGGTCCCTTGGCCCGACCCCCCGCACACCTCTCATTGTGCCTGAGGGGAGGACGGGCCAACAGTACACCGATGGGACGCACCACACACACTGGACCACACATGCACCACAGACAGGGACCACACCACAGTGACACACACACAGGGACCACCACAGTACACACCGACACACCAGAACACACCAACACAGTTACCACACACATGCACAGTGGCACACACACACGGACACCACAACCTGGACACACACCTGACACACACACGACACACAACAGGTCACTGACACCAGCCCCACACCACCCACACACAATCACACACACACACAACACAAGGTGGGGCCTGGCGCGGTAGAGGTGGGGCCTGGCGCGGTAGAGGTGTTGCGTTGCAGGCGCCTTTCTGGCAGCAAAAAGGTTTTGAAGCATGTAGAAGTTGAACATGCTAATATTCCGTGACCTTAACAATATTGAGACTGCACACACGCACACACTCGGACACACACACAGGGGACACATATACTCGGACGGACACACATACACTGATACACACGCACATGTATAGAGGTGTGGGCTTGTGTACACATTACCAGTCCTACCATACACACAACCTTGTAACAGGATCGCTATAAACATGGTGGCTGCATTTCTTGCTGTTACACCTCTGACATCACATGACTTTGACTCCCAGTTCTGAGTGCCGGATTCACTTTCGGATTCCCACCATGTCAGCTTCATGTGACGTGGTCCATCTTTGTTCTCTTGCAGCCACGTCCAACGGTACCTTGCAGGGTCTGGAGAACCGAGAGGGTGGCGTGTGCAACTCGCGCTCTATGAAGATCATCATGAAGGTCGGACAAGGTGAGTGTCAGCGCAATCTCCTCCTGGGGTGGTTCGTGGGACGTAGTATAAATTAACCCATTACTGCCAGAGGTCAGCAACACAAAACAACGTCTCGGGAAGCCGAATGTGTCTCTTGTATTGAAGAATTAAATTAACTCTGTGCCCAGGACGCGCGTGAGAACGAGCGGTAACTCTCAATGTATTACTTCCTGTAACACGTTATAACTCTGTGCCCAGGACGCGCGTGAGAACGAGAGGTAACTCTCAATGTATTACTTCCTGGTAACACATTTTAGAAATAATTTTTTTTTTTTTTTTGTTTCTGTAGAATTTTCTAGACTCTCCTGAGTTATCCTAAGAGCTTACAAATCTACGGGGGGGGGGGGAGTACCTGAGGGGCAGGGAGAGGGCATCTTGCTCAAGGGGGAGAAATTTGATTGAAAGAGCATGGTGGGAAGGCCCTTTCAGATGTTGTAACCCTGGGGTGGGTGGTCCCTTTCAGATGTACTTGGGACCCTGGTGTGGGGGGGAGTCCCTTTCAGATGTACTTGGGACCCCTCGGTGATTGCCTTTTCCCCACCCTCTTACTTGTGCAGATCCCAACACCGTGTTACCGGAGCCTCTCACCACTAGCCGGCCCAGCAAAGTGGCTGATAACACGGTGAGGATTGCAACGCTCGGACCTTGGAACCGTGTTGTAGAGGGAGAAGGCCACGGCAAGCCAGGTTAGACCCCGGAGAAGAGGGGGGGAGAGGGGGTGCCGTGTGCACGGAGGCTGGCCGTGTGTTACACGCGCATTGTAACATGCTGCCAATATTTGTGTAACAGCTTGCGCTGCTTGAGTGTAACAAATATACGATGTATGCTGTAATTTACACTGCAATGTGGTTAAATGTTTGTGCACAGTGTTTATATACAGTTGTGTGAAAAAGAAAGTACACCCTCTCTGAATTCTATGGTTTTACATATCAGGACATAACAATCACCTGTTCCTTAGCAGGTCTTAAAATTAGGTAAATACAACCTCAGATGAACAACAAATTACATATTACACAGTGTCATGATGTATTTAACAAAAATAAAGCCAAAATGGAGAAGCCATGTGTGAAACAAAGTACACTTTTACTGCTTCCATTGGAATTAAGATGCCAAGTAGCAGACAGGTGCTGCTAATCAAATGCCCTTGATTAATTGATCAGCAAGAGTGACGACCTCTATAAAAGCTGAAGTTTTAGCAGTTTGCTGGTCTGGAGCATTCAGGTGTGTGTTAACACAATGCCAAGGAGGAAAGACAGCAGCAATGATCTTAGAGAAGCAATTGTTGCTGCCCATTAATCTGGGAAGGGTTATAAGGCTATCTCGAAACAATGTAAAGTCCATCATTCTACAGTGAGAAAGATTATTCAAAAGTGGAAAACATTCAAGACAGTTGCCAATCTTCCCAGGAGTGGACGTCCCAGCAAATTGACTCCAAGGTCAGACCGTGCAATGCTCAGAGAAATTGCAAAATACCCAAGAGTTGCATCTCCGACTACAGGCTTCAGTTAGCATGTTAAATATTAAAGTTAATGACAGTACAATTAGAAAAAGACTGAACAAGTATTTTGTTTGGAAGGGTTGCCAGGAGAAAGCCTCTTCTCTCTAAAAAAAAAAAAAAAAACATGGCAGCACGGCTTAAGTTTGCAAAGTTGCACCTGAATAAACCACAAGACTTCTGGAACACTGTCCTTTGGACAGGCGAGACCAAAGTGGAGATGTTTGGCCATAATGCACAGAGCCACGTTTGGCGGGGAAAAAAAACAGCATATCAGCACAAACACCTCATACCAACTGTGAAGCGCGGTGGTGGAGGGGTGATGATTTGGGCTTGTTTTGCAGCCACAGGACGTGGGAACCTTGCAGCCATTGAGTTGACAATGAACTCCTCTGTATACCAAAGTATTAGTCAAATGTGATGCCATCTGTCCGATAGCTAAAGCTTGGCCGAAATTGGGTCATGCAACAGGACAATGATCCCAAGCACACCAGCAAATCTACAACAGAATGGCTGAAAAAGAAAAGAATCAAGGTGTTGCAAAGGCCCAGTCAAAGTCCAGACCTCAACCCGATTAAAATGCTGTGGCTGGACCTTAAGAGCTGTGCATAAACAAATGCCCACAAACCCCAATGAACTGAAGCAACGTTGTAAAGAAGAGTGGAACAAAATTCCTCCACAACAATGTGAGAGACTGATAAAGTCATACAGAGAACGATTACTTCAAGTTATTGCTGCTAAAGGTGGTTCTACAAGCTATTGAATCATAAGGTATACTTAGTTTTCACACATGGCTTCTCCATTTTGGGTTTATTTTTGTTAAATAGATCATGACACGGTGTAATATGTCATGTGTTGTTCATCTGAGGTTGTATTTACCTCATTTTAAGACGTGTGTGTGTGTGTGTGACACAATGTGTGACACAATTTGTGTGTGTGTGTGTGTGCGCACTCTGCACGGTCACCCTTTTGTGCAGTATTTAACCACGTCTCTCTCCCACAGACACTGTGAACCAGGCGGATAAATCGTCCCCCGGTGGAGTGGGCGACAGCTTCTTCAGTTCCAAGGTGGCGGTTTTTGCTGCGATCGGGGCCGGCTGCGTTATCTTCATCCTCATCATCATTTTGCTGGTTGTCCTGCTCATCAAGGTCCGCAAGCGCCACCGCAAGCACACGCAGCAGCGAGCAGCCGCCATGTCTCTCAGCACGCTGGCCGGTCCCAAGTGCAGCGGCAACGCAGGCACAGAGCCCAGTGACATCATCATCCCGCTGCGGACTACAGAGAACAATTACTGCCCGCACTATGAGAAGGTGAGCGGGGACTACGGGCACCCTGTCTACATTGTGCAGGAGATGCCCCCGCAGAGCCCCGCAAACATTTACTACAAGGTCTGAGGGAGACCCCCACATCTCAATGGGACCCCCGCCTGCGGGTGGCCAATCCAGCACCAGGAGCACAGGCCAAAGGTCACTCGGCATAAAGGGACTCTGGGGGACGGAGCAAAAAGACGAACTTTACGTTAGGTATTTTTATATAGTTTGCCCCTTCGCTCTGCTCCCCTTTCTGTCTGTCGGGGAAGGAGATCAGCTCCAGCCTGTCCCCGCACGCTCCCCCGGGGAGGGGGGGGGTCCTTCCTTGGCACAGGACAGGGGTACGACCAGGACGCTGCCTATTAAGGAGATGGATATAGGGCACAGACAGGAGCTGCTGCCCGGATGTCTCACACACACTCTGTTTGATTTCTGGAGAGCGTTAGTTGATGTCTCATCCACTCTAAATCCAGTCTGACTGTTCACACCAGGATATCCCAACTCCTGTGCTGCCTCATTCACCCGGACAGCTTCGGATAAAGAGCCAGGGGGAGTGAGCTGTCACTTAGGCAAACTGCTTCACATGCGAGTGCGAACACGGGCACACTGCTACACCCACACCTCTACAAAACACTACCTGTGCACTTGTATGCACTTAATTGCACACTTGAAATGTTTATTTTGCCGGTAATCACACATGAACAACCAACCCCTTCCCCATGTGCGCAAATAATGTATGTGACATATACACACAGACCTATGTTTACACATTTCAGTTGCGGTAGCATTTTGTACACATGCACATGCATGTCCACTCCCCCGCACACACACGTAACGCCCTTTGCTACAGTCATGTTGCGGATACGTTTCCTTGACACTGCTCCGTGATGCAGCAGCCCTGTCCAGGCATGTTCTGCGTGTCTGCTTTCATGATCTGTTCCATCGTGTCCTGTGGCAGCTACACACATGCACACTAATACCTGTGAGTGTGTGTATTGTATGCACACACGCACACTTTGCTAAGCGCATGTACATATATTTATCACACTTCTATAGGCAGTCTGTGCGCATATTAACACGCCCAGGACCGGCTCCCGGAGGGATCTGCGCAGAGGTCGCAGTTTCAATGCATCGGGTGTGCAGCAGCAGCACATACAGTGACTAAGCACATGTACGCAGCATGGGGCAGCCGTGTGTCCTATGTAGGAAGCCCACTACCCATCTTACTAGTCGTGTTCCTAGCCCATCTTTCTAGCCTCCTTGGCAGGGTGGGCTCCCTCGTACCTTCTATGCAGAGCGGGATCAGGTTGCCTCTTTGTATGGAGATTAAGGGCTTGTTTGCCAGTGTGCACTGAGGTAGCGGCCGTAAGGGCTGGGAGACCAGGAAAAAGGCCTTAAAATAGCATTTAAATAGCACCGCCATGTCACCTCATGAACGCTTCAAACGCGGGGCTCGAGATTTAGGTTTTTTTATCCTTATCCCTGCAATGGATTTCACAGCCGGTTTAATGTGCAGACGGTTTTGAGCACATCCCACGGAAATGACTCTCCGAATATTCAGCACTGCAGGTTTTATTTCCCGTTCTAATGTCTCTGTACATAAATATACATTTTAACATTCGGCAGCAAAACGATGATTTTTGAATCTGTTTACACCTCGGAGGTGTGCAGGGGGGCAGCTCTGGCCTCCATCACCCCATTTATATTCTGCATCTTTTCCCACATCAGATCTCTGCACATATGAGGAATATTGCCCTGCTGGTCCCTGTGAATATAGAAGGGTGTTACACATCCCGTTCCCCTTTCTCTCCTCCTGGGTACAGATTTCGGGGCCTAAGCTTTTTTTAACTACACAACGTTAGCAAAGTTGTTTTGTTCCTTAACATAACCACATGCAGCCTGTGCCCGGCGGCCCGTGTATATATGTGAAAAGGAAAGGTGAAATCTAAACTTAAATTTATTAGCACCTTTTTATGCTTTCAAGTGGCAAAAACTGATTTCCTTACATAATAGATTAACTTTGATATTTTTTGTAAATGTGTTTTCTTGAAAGGAATACTGTAAAGTTGTTTTGTATAAACTCCAAATTTATTTTCACTTTTGTTTTCTTAGAAAAAAAAAAATGCCCACAAAAATAATTCTTCCCCCTCCAATACATATATCCATGTAAATATCCGCTGGGGTGGTACGTGGAATCTGTGGATGCAGCGCCGTGTCCCTGTCTGGTAGTGGGGGTGGTACGTGGAATCTGTGGATGCAGCACCGTGTCCCTGTCTGGTAGTGGGGGTGGTACATGGAATCTGTGGATGCAGCACCGTGTCCCTGTCTGGTAGTGGGGGTGATACATGGAATCTGTGGATGCAGAGCCGTGTCCCTGTCTGGTAGTGGGTGTGGGTGGTACATGGATCGTGGATGCAGCACCGTGTCCCTGTCTGGTAGTGGGGGGGGGATACATGGAATCTGTTGGAATGCGCACCGGTCCCTGTCTGGTAGTGGGGGTGTACATGGAATCTGTGGATCAGCAACCCTTGTCCTGTCTGGTATGGGGGGATACACTGAATCTGTGGATCGCAACGTGTTCCCCTGTCTGGTATTGGGGGTATACATGGAATCTTGTGATACATAAACCGTGTCCCTGTCTGGTAGTGGGGTTATACACATGGAATCTGTGGATGCCACGTGTCCCTTTGGAGGGGGGTACAGAACGTGATGCACCGTCCTGTCTGGTAGTGGTATCATGGAATCTGTGGATGCAGTCACCGTGTCCCGTTCTGTATTGGGGGTGATACATGAATCTGTGGATGCAGCATCCGTGTCCCGTCTGGTTGGTGATACTGATCTGTGATTGCAAGCCGTGTCCCTTCTGGGTAGTGGGGGTGAGTACATGGGAATCTTGGTGGATGCAGCACCGTGTCCCTGTCTGGTAGTGGGTGATACATGGAATCTGTGATGCAGCACACCGTGTCCCTTCTTGGTAGTGGGGGTGATACATGAAATCTGTGGATGCAGCAACCGTTCCTGTCTCTGGTAGTGGGGGTGATACATGGAATCTGTGATGCAGCCACGTGTCCCTGTCCTGGTAGTGGGGGTGGTACATGGAATCTGTGGATGCAGCAGCCGTTTCCCTGTCTGGTATTGGGGGTGTACTGAATCTGTGGATGCAGCACTGCCCTGTCTGGTAGGGGGTGATACATGGAACCTCTGTGGATGCAGAGCCGTGTCCCTGTCCTGGTAGAGTGGGGGTGATACATGGAATCTTGGATGCAGCAGACCTGTCCCTTTCTGGTAGTGTGGGTGGGATACATGGATCTCTGTGGATGCAGCCCGTGTCTGTCTGTGTAGTGGGGGTGGTACATGGAATCTGTGGATGCAGGGCACGTGTCCCCTGTCTGGTAGTGGGGGTACATGGAATCTGGATGTCAGGCGTGTCCCTGTCTGGAGTGGTAACATGGAATCTGTGGATGCAGAGCCGTGTCCCTGTCTGGAGTGGGGTACATGGAATCTGTGAATGCAGAGCCGTGTCCCTGTCTGTAGTGGGGATGGTACATGTAACCTGTTGGATGCAGAGCCGTGTCCCGGTCCTGGGGTGGTACCATGGAATCTGTGGATGCCAATAGCCCTTCCCCTGTCTGGTAGTGGGGGCCGATGACGATCTGTGTGATGCAGAGCCGGTGTCCCTGTCTGTAGTGGGGGTGTAATTTGAAATGCAGACCTGTCCGTTGTAGGACTAACTGTGGTTGCAGCACCGTTGCCCTTGTCTGGTAGTGGGGGTGTACATGGAATCTGTGGATGCAGAGCCGTTCCCTGTCTGGTAGTGTGTGGGTGTGTACATGGAGTCTGTGGATATGCATAGCGGTGTTCTCCCTGACACTGGGATTGGCACACATGGTGATGGTCACGGCGAGTGCGGTAACTAGGGCAGTTGTGTTTGGTTCTCGGCGGGCCTGCGGAGGTTACCTCCAGGGACACACTGCTGTGTGATTGTGACATGATCAGTCATGGGTGCAAAATACTCTGGTTGCAGTTTCTTTATTTGCTTTTCAACCAATTTTTCAATGCAACGAACTACTTGGTGCAGTACGGCCTGCGACATCGCTCCTGTCCCTTTCCCCTCCGAGCCGCGTGTCGACCCCCTCATCCCCGCCTCGGAGGCAGCACCTCTATCCCAGAGAGGCACGCTCCATATTACCATAGCATGGGAAGATCAAGTCCCGTGTTGGGTGTCCTTTGGACTCTGGATGCGGGGGGGGGCCTGCAGGGGTGTCCCACCATGCTTTACAGACAAGCAGCAAAGGGGTGTTAAAATGATTTTTTTGATAAAGTGTCGAGAAGATTTAGGCAAAAAGTCCTTTAATAATTTTCAAATTAAATGGCGCAACATTTCAGATGTAACTCTTCCTTCCACAGGGAGCAGACTTATGGGGGCCGGCGCAGTGAGGGGTACGGGGCTTCCATCTTCTGACTGATGGACTAACCTCTACCTCTTGCTGCCACCTCTTGCAAGAAATGGTCAAACATTGATCTCCAAGTTTTCTCTTTCTTCTGATGTGTGCTGAAGTACCATGCGGGCATTCTGCCCCCGCTGCGGCGGAGAGGGGCACAACAGCGGCTCCCATTGTTGTGTGCGGAAGTACATGCGGCATGTCTTCCCCCCGGCTGCGTCGGGAGACGGGGCACAGCGGTCTCTTGTATGTGATGCGAAGTTTACCATGCGGGCATTCTGCCCCCGCTGCGGCGGGAGAGGGCAAGCGGTCTCTGTATTGGTGCGGAAGTACATGTGTAGTACTAGAACCTCGCGGCATTTCTCCCCTTCCCCCCGCTGCGGCGGGAGAGGGGCACAGAGGGGGTCCTACTCTCTTGCTGGGCAGCTGGGCAGGAAGCTGCAATATACACACGATATATACTGCTATGGACCTGGGGTGGTTTTGTGGGTCTGGGCCCGTCTTTTCCATGCCATTTTGCCCACACCTGCCCATCCTCTGCCATCGGCTACTGGTGTGTGTGTGTATAGCTAACACCAATTAAGACAGTGAGGCATGTTGAGCTGGGTGTGTTGGGTGACATTGTTTTGTGGTGTCACGGGGAAAAGGTGAGTTTATATATCTGCAATTAATCGTTTCTTTTGTGAAGTGTTGGGCAGAGAAGTGTAGATGTGTGGACGGTGGTGCCTTTGCTAGTCCCTGCTTTCTCTGACAGGTGGCGCCCTGGCCCCACCTTGCCGCTATGGTCTATTATCTCTCTTTATAGCCAGTTCATGTCCGAGGCCTCTCCTCAGGACACTTGTCTCAGCGCTTGGCGTGGCTGAGGCGGGGTTTGTTACATCACTTTTTTTTTTTTTTTTAAATGGAAAGGGGTTCCACGCACACATGGTTTTTTCCTGTCGGCCTGAAGACACACAACAACACTAAGGGAGCCCCCGCGCTCTGGGCCGCCTTTTGCGCGCCATGGTGTTGCGTCGGGCAGCGCCTGTCGCTTTACAAGAGGGGGGGGGGGTGCGGCGGGGGTGTGAGGGCTGCCCGGCGGGTTAGGTAAGGTGTGATTGGCGCTTCTTGTGCCGGGGATTGTCTGCCGGGTGGGTGGTCTCCTAAATCGCTTTCGGTCCCGTTTGTTAACGTTGCACCCGTCTCAGGGTGGTGCCAGGGTTTTGGTTTGTGACATGGGCCGGGAATCCAGTTCTCTGGAGCGAGGGTGGGTAAACCTGAGGTAGTTCTTGGGAATGAGGAAGTTTTGTTCCTATGGAACTGCTGGCCGTGGCTTAGTGTCTTTGTTCATTGATCCAGTCCCCTACCCGGCCCGAGTTGTGGGGGGGTGACGCACAAAGAGAGCAAAACGAAAATATGTGGTCGGTGCCAGGACGGTGTGGGAGAGGGGGGGGGGGTGGGGAAGGGGGGGGGAAAAAACGGAAGAATAAAAAAGAAAGAAAAAAAGGGAAAATCAAAAAAAAAGATAAAGGTGAAGGGGGGGAGAGGAAGAGGAAGAAAAGTAGAACCCCCCTCTTAGCAGGAAGAGGCTGTGGGCTAATACCATTCACTGGGCCCGAATAGGAGTCCTGTCTCAGGACAGTGACGAGTGCTGGAACGGACGGGTCTTCTCGTTCTGTTCAAGAGGTTACAGATATGAGACCCTGCATCCATACCGAACTCCACAGCAACCGGGTGGGCTGACAAACGCTAAGTGTTCTCGTTTAGGCCCCATTGTCTGCGATCACTGTCAAGGCATTGCAGGCCTGCAGCAGGAGGGGTTTAATATCTCACGACATTGTGGTTAGACTCCACTAACTAGTGAATATTAAACCAGCTGAAATTTCAGCTCCACCAATCCCTCTGATCACACAAAACACTTAAAAGTCATTAATCGTCCCTGTGAGCTAGTATGTCATTTGGCGATTTACATGCGCTTCCCCCTCGATAAACCTGAAACTGGGGAAAGTTGCTCATATATTTTCCATAGACAAGTGGCAGAGGAGACGACCAAGTAAAGAGGCAATATATATTAACAATGCAGAGCGTATATGATGTAATATATCCAGCAATGTCCCCTGCCCAGGGAATGCGTTGGGGGTTCCCCTTTGATGCTCAAAAGAGATAAACTGGGGACATTTAGAAGGGGATGAGGGGAGAGGAGAGTCTGAGACCGATTGGGGAGGAGTGAATATAGATGGGGAGGGTAGCGAGCGGAGTAGGGTGCGGAAAGGCCCAATGGTGGCAAGTGTGGGGTGAGACAGTAATGTAAAAGGACTATATAAGAGGTATTGAGGGAGCGCAAAGCTGATGGATGGGGAGGGAGAGGTTGAGTGAAATAGGTGACTAGTCGGGGTGAATGTGAGTTGAAAAATAGATGTGAGGGGATGATAGAATGATAGCGTGTAAGATGAGCTATTGCAACAATCCGTGATACAAGCAGGGAAAAGAGCATAGGGGGACTGGGTTGCCAGCCGTGTGTATCGATGGGTGAAGCAGACAAGGTGTCCAAGCCCTTAGTGGATGCGAGGGACGACGGAGCAAGATAGCTGTGCCAGCGCCGTGTTAGCAGGGAAGAGAGCGAGACGTGCGGGAAGGAATGTGCGCAAGCCGTGTGGAGCAGGTGAGAGGCAGAACTGTGGGCCAGCGCGTTGTGAGCAGGGAGAGAACGCAGCCGTAGAGCTGGCGCGAAGCAGAAAGGAGACTGTGCACGCGGTTGAATGAAGCGAGCAGAGAGCAACTGTGCACAGCTGTGGTGTTAGCAGGGAAGAGACGTGAGATTGTAGGGCTTGTGAGGAACCACTGTGCGCATGTAAGCCGAGGGATAGAGCAAGATCTGGGTGCCGCACGGTGTGAGCAAAGGAGAGAGCAGACTGTGAGCGGTTTGAGAGGGAGAAGAGCAGACTGTGCCAGCGGTGTTCGAGCAGGGAAGGAGACAGACTGTGCCAGCGGTGTGAGCAGGAGAGAGAGTAGATGAGACTTCCTGCTGCACTGCACAAAACACTCCAGTGAGGCTCGCTCCCTTCCAGAAACACCTCGGCTCTGATCCAAAACAACCAATATAAAAGGCAGCACCCGAAATGGTGATCCTCCGGAGAAGAAACTCAGAACTAGCAGCTCCTGTCAGACTGAGACGTCCCTAATCCTAAATCCCACATACCGTGTGTAGCTGTGGCACAAGTACTGGTAATACTGTTGCTTGGCCAATTTTATACTTTTGGCAATAATGGGCTGTCATTTGGTCACGCCAAATAAAGTGATTTGATTTGCCTTATTTTCGCAACACCTCATCCATGGCTGAATACCCGAGGACCGTACCCCAATACAGGGTGCTAATCTTCTGAACCCCTCACTCACAGAGGAAGACCTTGCTGTGAGGAACCTCATGGGTCTCTGTATGGAAGCTCCCGTCTCCAGATTAGAGATCACATCTGATGGAGAGACCTCGTCAGTCTGCAAAGCTATGCACGGCAGACCCTGTATGATTAACCCCTTTGCGTGCCAGGTCACTAGTGATCACATGACCAGTGTCCTACCAGGAACAGAAGAGGGTGATCTTCCAGTTGCCTGCAGCGCAGATCGCGTCCCGGCGCTATAGTAACGCAGGCGCAATCTGCCCTGGAAAATGAGCACTCTTTCGGCATGATGTAGCCATTATGTTCAGAGCCCCTGGGGTGCGGGATCCCATGATGCAGTGCGGGGAGAAGGGAAACTCCAGTCCCAAGGGAACCAACAGGTCAGGATTTAAGGATATCCCTGCTTCAGCAGAGGTGGCTCAGTCAAGAAGGGATTAATCCTAAAACCTGAGCTGTTGTGGCCCTTGGCGACTAACAGTTGGCCACCACCTGTTTGGGGCACTCAAGGGTTAAAAGGTTTCATAGCCCACAAATATCTTACACTCCCTGGGACCACACAGCGGGCCGCTCCCTTCAATAAACCGCGAGGAACCTGAAATCATCTTATATAACGTTACTTACCATCGCAGAACAGAATGCCTTCTCTCTCTTGTATGTGAAACGCAATGTGGATTCTTTTAACAGTAGATTAATATACAGATTGTAGCAGGCGTTATTGCCTCCGCTGGTGTGAGTATGTGGGTATTCTGTGTTATTACGGCCATTATATCTTATGAAAACTCTGATTTCTGCATTATAACACGTGACGTTATCACTAGTAAACAGAAGGCTGCTACATCGCACCATCAGTTTGCTTTGCCATGGGGGGGCCGGGAGAC
The DNA here is from genome assembly GCA_036426205.1 of Ascaphus truei. Lineage (NCBI taxonomy): Eukaryota > Metazoa > Chordata > Amphibia > Anura > Ascaphidae > Ascaphus > Ascaphus truei. Next base: position 12,866 of record WSYH01011807.1, read on the forward strand.
CCCCTTACTCATCTGCACCATCAGTTTGCTTTGCAGGGGGGCCGGAGACCCCTTACTACATCTGCACCATCAGTTTGCTTGCCATTGGGCTGCGGGAGACCCACTTACTACCTGCACCATCATTTGCTTTGCCATGGGGGGGCCGGGAGACCCCCTTACACATCTGCACATCAGTTTGCTTTGCCATGGGGCTGCGGCGAAACCCCCTTACTACATCTGCACCATCAGTTTGCTTTGCCATGGTGGTGTCCGGAGACCCCTTACTACATCTGCACCAGTCATTTGCTTTGCCATGGGGGGGCCCGGGAGACCCCCTTACTACAATCTGCACCATCAGTTGCTTTGCATGGGGGTGCGGGAGACCCCACTTACTACACATTGGGCACCATCAGTTGCTTTGCCATGGGCGGTGGGCCGGGAGACCCCCTTACTACATTGGGCACCATCAGTTTGCTTTGCCACGGGGTGGGGCCGGCGGAGACCCCCTTACCTACTACACTACTGGGTGCACCATACCTTCAAGGAAACGTGCAGAGAGTCGGTGTTAGAGGTAGCAAAAAAAATGTGCATTTTGGGGAAAGAAATGAAAAATCCTTATCGCCCTGTGTGATCGCTTCAGTGCCTCCACACTTCAGCATGCGGCCGACAGTATTTCTACATAACATATTGAGGGAACTCACCAACTTAACAGGGGTATGTAAAGAATAAGCTATAGACTGCATCTATAGTCACTCACAGGGATAGGTTGTGTTAATAGGCAAAGTCTTAACTTCCTCTTGAAAATGAATCTATGTATCTTTTTACTTTAACCCAAGAACAGCCAAAAAAAGACATCCAAAATGTATACCGCGTATTCCTTGCCAGAAATGTGTGTGACAAATCTGTTTTTCCTGCTCTCTTGTGTAACCCACCGACAATCTGCTAGCCTTCCCTTTATAACTGGTGTATTTATCATACACGATTGTGGCTTTTACATGGTTAAAAGCCCAATCGAGATTAACAGGGGGGACTCAGCAATCATATGTTAAGGGCTGGTTAGAGTGCACGGTATAGGGGAGTCCTGGAATGGTAATCTACCTTTCACGGGAAACATAAAATTTATACATGGGTGAAACTTTAGTGAAGATCGAATTGTCTCGAGAAAAACGACAGTAGAACATTTTGCAGCTGGTGATACGATGTTTAACACAATGGTTTCTCATAGCTGTTGAAATATTGTGAAAGTCCTCAGTGGGAGTATTGGGAGTATTGGGAGTAGGGATGCTCAGCGTAAACCAGGGGCTAGGAGTACTCTCGCTGCTTTATTTCCATTTGCTCACGGTAATAAGCACAACCTGTGAAAGTGCCTAAAACTGCCTCTCTGGAACATGGGGTCCCCATTCATCCCGTGGACCCCCCATTTGAATACAGTGAAAGAACATGTTTTACCTATTATGGGGATTTGTTGCTTTATTTCCTGCACCAAGTTATGATGCTAAAAAGGGGCGAAAAAAACAAAGATTCGCTTTCATACTGCCACAATGTCCTGTCGCGGTATTACTCCGCGCACGCCATCACCTGCCCTTTGGTGCCTTTCTTCTTGTTTCCCCTGTAATAATAATAGCGTGTGTCTTGTATGCGCTGCTGGTGTAATGTTCTCCTTGCCCGGGGCCTGGGCGATGAGGGGTGAGTATCATTGCTAGTAGCTGTGTAAGGCTGGTCGGGCAGGACATTACACAGATAACAGAGCTGTGTCCCCCTGGACACCTCGACATTAACCCATCCGTTGCTGTTCACACTGGCCAGTATCATACTCCTGAGAAAGCGCCAAGTGACGGCGTAACACCGAAGGAGGAGCTTTGTGTTTGTGATGTCTTCAGTTTTATGTAGTTTCAATAAAGGTTTTTTTATTTTTACCTCTGGCTGGCGCGTTCCGCTTTTCATGGTGTGGCTGTCACACTGACTCTTTCTTTCTACTGGCCAAGGGTCATTACGAACACACAGTCTCTCTTCTTACCCAGATCCTGTGAGGTAAAGTCTGGGGATTTCAGGTTAAACATTATACATACAGATATCCAAGGCGTTATGCACTCGTTGGCTCGTGCTTGTGAGTGCAATATTACGGTAGCGCTGCAACGTCTCCCTTTCACGTGCGTCTAATGCAGAGAAACGGCGCTGTTCTGCTGGCACATTGGTGTGTTTAGGAGCATAATGGCTGCTGTGTGTGTGTGTGGTGTGTGTGTGTTTGCGCGTGTGCGCGGTGCGCTGCGCGCATGTCAAATACAGTAACAATATTAATAATTAATAAATATAACCAATCACGTGAAATAATGTGAAAGGATGAATTGTCCAGTTCAGGAAACAGTCACTGTGGAGGAGTCAAGCTTCTCTCGTGATCACAAACACCTACAAAAAACAAAAGAGAAGGCAGCGCCAGACTCCATAGCATTAATACTGTAACATAGGAGACTTTATTCAAAACATGGGTAATCATCAGGACCTATACTATAAAAAAACACACCGGTTTGAGACAATCTGTGACAGCAGGTAGGCGCCGGTTGTGACAGAAGACAGGTGGCAAAGGACGTTAGGTCAGATGAACCAGGTGATGAAGATGGAGCAAGATCATAAATCAGTCTCTCACAATAACCAAAGTAGCTCTCAGGGGACCAGTTCAGTCTGCCCCCCTGCGCTGCCCCCACCGGTTCTGCCGTGTAACCTGCAGTGTGCCCCTGGCATAGCACCGCACCTCCTCCATGGGCTCTCCGCAAGAAATCCAAAGCAGCCCTGTGTTGTGATAGACCGGCACTCGAGTCGTGGTTGGTGCCACGAGGGGTTAGAGAGAGGTAGCGGTGGATATACAGCACTTCCTGGTAGTTCGCGGGTCAGACCTCAGTCCTAGCCAAACCCCGCTGTCGTCCGGTGCGTCACTGCGTGCATACGTCCCACGTCCTACGCTTTTCATCAGTTAAACCCAGGTCCTGCGGTTACAGCCTCCTCTTTTACACAATGTCCAAAAAATCCTGATGTCCCCCTCCCATCGCCCTGGTCTTGCTTGACATACGAACACTCTGAGGAGGGATTGCTCTGTGATGTTGATGGTGCTGAGATTGCTATATATGTGACATTCATTAGGTTTATAGACACGTGTTACAGTAACTTTCCCCCACAGGAATCCCCTATTTATATGGTCAATTCATTCCCCCAAACATTTCACAGGTCAAAATAGGTAACACAGGTCTATGATATCTCACAAGCATAGGGGCAACACACAGAAAGGGAGCGACGTTCCCCGGTCCTTTCTCTAGCGAGATGAGGAGAGCGGGAGGTCCGAAACGTCGCCCCCCTTCTTTCTTGTATTACCCCTAATGCTTGTGAGATGAATTGACCCATTTTACTATTTGCTGACTAGTGAGTGCTGCGGATTCTTTGCAGTTTTGTTCTACCCAAGATCTTCCAGAGCTGACACTTCAATGTGTACCAATTTTCATCAACTATCAGTCAATGACTCACGAGAGATCATTGTAACACGAGGGAGACATAAACTAGGGAGGAAGTGCGCTGCACTCACATCCTCCCTGCCTTCACTCCCGCGCTGCACTCACATCCCTGCGCACACATCGGCGCTGTCACTCACATCCCCCGCCGCTGCACTCACTCCCGGTGCTGCGCACACATCCCGCAACTGCACTCACACATCACGACGCGCCTGCACTCACACTTACTCCCGCGCTGCGTTGCTGCACAGAAGAAGTCAGATGGCAGGAATCTCAGTGGGTTATGGTGGGGTGTAAGGGAGCACACGCGGTGGTTGGCACACTCGGCCTCAATAGAATGGCAGGAATTCAGTGGGTTAGGTGGGGTGTAAGGGAGCCACGCGGTGAGTTGGACACACTCAGCCTTTAATGAGAAGGCAGGACATCTCAGTGTGGGACGAGGTGGAAAGTCCTGGATTAAGATCTCTGGCTGTCAGGGGCTGAGCTCCGAGAAGCACCTGTTTCTTTCTCTGCTCACCGAGGCACCTGCAGACAAGCAGGCCAGCCGTCTATCCGCGTCCTCATCTGAATGAACATTTGTGGCCTGGAACATATTTCATCTCGTCACCCCAGGAAATGAGGATGTGTGTTTACGTGTGTGGTGTGTGTGTTGTGTGTGTGTGTATATAATATAAATGGATCTGTATGTCCACAGTTTTGTGTGTGTGCATATAATAATACTGTGTGGTGTGCTTATGTATGTGTGTGTATAAGTGTGTGTGTGTGTGTGTGTTTGTGGTGTGCGTGCGTGCGTGCGTGTCGTGTGTGTGTGGTGTGTGTATCTGTCCAATGTATGAGGCCTCACCAATTGAAAGAAGCAGGCGCATTGCACATCGTTCTGTAGGAAAGACTGCACTCTAATTATTAATACTGGGGTACCCGGTATAAAAATATTTCCAACTTCTAGGCCATTAACACCAAGTATATCACTAGGAGGTATTACTCTGACAAACCCCACTGACATTGCAAATGATTCAATGATTACTTTGGGGTGTGCCACTAACTTATTAGCGAAACGCAGCACAAACCCCAAACATGAACCTCACTCTGAAGTACCCCTATAGTCCCACCCCTCCAACACTGCCACACAATGCGCAATTTGGCCCCCAGTATCTGAAGAGGAGATTACAACAAGCGCTCATCAAACTAAAACTAGCAGCCAATGTGACCCCACTCTACATACAATCTAGTTCCTACGACCTTGGTTCCCCAGCCATTGCCAAACCACTTGCGTCCATGCAGACTCTATCCTGTTCTGCCGCCATCCCCTAAGGGCTGGACCCGCTGGCTCTGCAGCGCCCGCTGTGGCGGCACCTGCAGGGACGAGAGCCCTCCCTAAATGGGGGGCTGCAGCGCTGTGGCGCAGCTGCTTCTGCTTCAATAGAATTGAGAGCAGACTCCTACGGAGCGCTAAGCCACCGCCCCCCGCGGTTCCAGCCAATGAGGGCGAACCGCCGGGTGATGTCATTGGCCCGCCCCCGTCACTCCCTCTCCACGCCCTCCACGCCCGGTCTTTTTGGTCTGCAGCTCCCGCAGACCGGGATCGGCTGCACGTGCCGCCAGTCTCGCGGGCGCTGCAGGCAGCGTAGGACTGTGGGCCTCAGCCTAGGACCTGGAAAACTGCCAGAGTTGTTCCAATCTTCAAAAGTGGGACAAAAACACTGTCTCAAACTACAGGTCCAATCCACTTCTCCCAATTCTATCCAAGTCATGGAAAAATGTGTCCACTCCCAATTAAGCGATTCCTACCCAGACAAATTCTCCCTAGCCAATTCCAATTTGGCTTTCGCCCCAAACACTCCCACCGTAACTACCCCGCTAAAAGTTGCAATGAAATCCGTTGTGGATGGAACGGGACACTCATGTGCAGTATCCTAGATTTGGCAAAGGCTTTTTGATACTGTTGATCATGCTATCCTGCTTAACAAACTCCAGAGCTCTGGAATAGGAAGCATGCTTTAAACTGGTTTCAGTCTACCCTATCAGGAAAGATCCCAACATGTTTCCATCTCAGGCTCTAACTCCAAACCCCCTGGATATCACCGTGGTGTCCCGCAAGGCTCTTTCTGGGGCCCCTACTCTTCTCAGTGTTTCATCAATGTATTCTTCCCCACAGCTTGTCACGTAAAGCCTCAATACACATGTATCGTGCAGATGACACATCCTGTATGCAAAACGCCATAGCTCTCGACACGACTTCAACACAATCACTTCAGTCGACTTTTTGAGACTCGAAAAGGATTTCCCAAACAACAAACTGTTTTTAAAACACTGACAAGAACTGTACCAAGGTATTGGGACCAACTAAGCTATTTTTAAGCTTCCAATGAATGAGCTCCAGATCAGAACCTACAACTATAACACTACACCACCTAAGGCTACGGCCCCACGTCTGCGCTGCAGGGCGCCCTGCGGGCTGGTCAGAATGCGTATCTCGCACATTAGATCGCGATTAATAGACTATGGGGACATGGTATATGGCAGGGGTGCCAATCTTTTTCCCCTGCGCCCCCTTACCGGCTGTCCCCCTCTTCACCGCCTCTCACACCCCCCCCCCCCCTCCTTACCTTGACTCAGACATTTGGCGTCCTGACGCTGCGTTGCCATGAGACGTGTCATCAGAAGACGCCTGAACCAAGGTAAGAGAGTTGCAGAGGCCTTCGCCCCTTCACCAGCATTTAATTGAATGCTTCAGGAAGCGCGCAGGGCGTCGTAACCCACGTGCTTCCGCAGATAATCTCGCGTCCCCCGGGGGGTGCGCCCCCAGGTTTGCAAACTCTGGTATTGGCCAAGCACCCCAAACCCCTTAGCAAACTTGACACCCTCTACAAAATCAAATTGTCGTTTGTGCTCCAATGCAACTACAACACCATCACTGCGCTAAATGCCTCAAGAACTAGATTGCTCATCACTCGAGTCTAGGCGCAAAGTTCACCTTTCCTGTCTTGCCTTGAAATACTTTCTGGCAAGCTACCAGCTCCTGAACAAGCTCCTCACCCCTACCACATGCAGATCTAGGAAAGAGTTAGTGATTTAGAGCAAGCAGCAGCGATTCGGATAGATTGTAGGGGAGACAGGTGAGAGGAAGGCCGGACAGCAGGAGTTGTACAATAGTCCAGATGGGAAAGAATAAGGGCCTGAGGTAGAGTTTAGCAGTAGACAACAGATCAAAGGGGGATCATTTTGCAATGTTACAGAGGGACTAAAATGTCTTTTTGGTCAGGTTATGTGATTGCGGTTTGGGGAAACCGCAGGCGTTCAGGCAGCAGATTGATTTTATCACAATATTTGTTGCGCTTTATTACACCTTTATCCGCGCACTTTTTAATAGAATGTGCCTATTTAATGTGATGAGAGCATACTTTGGTCTCCCCGGCCTGGCAGAGCGTGGTGATGAAGGGGGTTATATATAATGGGGAGGGGCGCAGTAACCCCGCAGTGCACCTGAAATTACGGGTAGAAAGTGTCGTACACACTGAGAATATTCCCAGTAATGTTCTTCTGCTTAATAGAGTCGAAGTGGCGTAAAAATGAGCGGTTTCGTGCCGGTACACAAACTCTCTCCATTGGTCAGACTCCGGGCCGGAGAGATAATATTTAAGCTGTTGAAAATACAAAGGTGGATTGTACCCAAGTTTGTAAATAAACTCTGGGGTGACACTAAGCTG
>WSYH01011808.1:7780-15280 GCA_036426205.1 Ascaphus truei
GCTATGTGTGCCTTCAGACACCGCTGCTATGTGTGCCTTCAGTCACCGCCGCTATGTGTGCCTTCAGACACCGCCGCTATGTGTGCATTCAGACACCGCCGCTATGTGTGCCTTCAGACACCGCTGCTATGTGTGCCTTCAGACACCGCTGCTATGTGTGCCTTCAGACACCGCTGCTATGTGTGCCTTCAGACACTGCCGCTATGTGTGCATTTTGACTCTATTTGTGCTGACAGGACTGTCATATGTGTCTAGCACACATCTTGCATACGTTGTATCTGAATTTGGACCATGTTCATATTACAGTATGTCTGCAATCTATATGTGACTGAGATCTGTACCTATATACATTTAGGATCTCTTTCTCTACATTCATTGAAGTGATTGCAGTCCCTGCAGTGTATTTGGATGTTATCTCTCTGACCCAGGACAGGACCCAGGTGGGAGACACTGTGTATGTAAGGTATCGATGTGAGACATCTTTCCATGATATCCTGCTTGCAGTTGCACTAGGAGCACGCCATGTTTTCCTGCGGGGGAAATTGTGTTAGTACACACTCGTGGGCACTTCTTGTAGGATACTCACCTTTTGTCCCGGGACATTCATTATCTGTCCCTTGGCCCAATACTGTATATAGTGCTTCAGAGCTTTATAATGAGGTATAGCAGCTATTATCGTGTCTCTTTGGCTCGCGTGCAGGGGACCTATGCCGTGTTTTCCGATTTTCGGTCCTATTTGTAGCTTTTGATGTGACATTTAATACACGATGATATTGCGCCGGGGTAATCCTGAGCGCTGCTATCTGAGCGTCTTCTCCTCGCTCTTTCACATGATTCCCGGCCTTGTCGCACCGCGGACATCGCACATTTGACAGTCTGAATAGGCCCCGGTGTGTGTGTTTGCGTTAGGATATCCCCGCTGTCGCCGCCCTGTTCCCTCCTCTTGCTACCCCCCGACATTTCCCCTCTTCCCCTGTATACCCCCGAGGGATACCCCCACATTGCACGTCCCTTGTATACCCCTATGGATATCCCACATTGCAAACATTGCCACCCCTGTATACCCCGAGTGACCCCCCCACATTGTCCCCGTATACCCCGAGTGATAACCCCCACATTGCACGGCCCTGTATACCCCGATGGATACCCCCACATGCAACCCCTGTATACCCGAGGGACAACCACCCCACATTGCAACCGGCCCCGTATACCATCCCCGAGGGATACCCCCACCTTGCTAACCCGTATACCTCCGAGGGATACCGCCCACATTGGCACTCTCCCCTGTATACCCCCCTAGGGATACCCCCACATTGCACGTCCCCTGTATACCCCGAGGGATACCCCGACATCGCACAAAACCCCTTTATACCCCGAGGGACACCCCACATTGCACCCCTGTATACCCCGGGGATCCCCCACATGCAACGTCACCCCTGTATAACCCAGAGGGATCCCCACATTGCACACCCCCTGTATATCCCCGAGTGGCACCCCCATATTGTTGCTCCGCCCCCGGTATACCCCCAGGGCAACCCCAACATTGCGCGAAAACCATCCTGTATTACCCCCCCGAGGATACCCCCACATTGCACGCCCTGTACGTTATACCCCCCGAGTGATACACCCCACATTGCACGTCCCCTGTATACCCTGATTGACACCCCCCACCACTTGCACGGCCCCTGTATACCCAGAGGGATACCCCCACATTGGCACGGCCCCCCTTTATAACCCCCGCGGACACCCCCCCATTTCTCTCCCTCTTTCTACCCCTCGGTACCCCCCCCCATTGCATGGCCCCCTTTAATACCCCGAGGGATCCCTCCATTGCGCTCCCCCTTTAATACCACCCCCGAGGCAAAACCCCCCATTGCACGGCCCCTGTATACCCGCCGAGGGATACCGCCCACATGCATGGCCCCTGTATACCCCGAGGGACACCCCCCATTGCACGGCCCCTGTATACCGCGAGGGACACCCCCACAATTGCAACGGACCCCCTGTAACCCCGAGGATACCCCCACATTGCGGCTCCCCTCGGACCTGTATACCCCGGGGATACCCCCACATTGCAGCAAAAAAAACCCCTGTATACCCCCCGAGTGACACCCCCACATTGCAGCACGGTCCCCTGTATACCCAACCCCGAGGGATACCCCCACATTGCTCTCCCCTTTATACTCCTCGGGGATACCCCCACATTGCACTCCCCCCCTGTATACCCCGAGGGATAGCCCCACATTTGCACGGCCCTGTATACCCTCGAGGGATACCCCCACATTGCACCCCTGTAACCCCGAGGGACCCCCCACATTGCACCCCTGTATACCCCAGGGATACCCCCACATTGCACACCCCTGTATACCCCGAGACACAAACCCCCCACATTGCCGACCCCTGTATACCCCCCGAGGATACCACCCCCACATTGCACGGCCCTGTAATACCCCGAGGTACCCCCACATTGCACACACAGGGCCCCCTGTATACCCCGAGGGATACCCCCCATTGCACGGCCCCTTTATACCCCCCCTAGGGATAACCCCCACAAGTGCGCTCGCCCCCCCCTGTATACCCCGAGGGATACCCCCACATTGCGCTCCACCCTGTCCTCCCCCCCTAATCCCCACCCCCACGATTTTCTCTCCCCTGTTACCCCGAGGGACACCCCCCACATTTCACCCCTGTATCCCCGAGAATATACCCCCACATTGCACGGGCCCCTGTATACCCCAGGGATACCCCCACATTGGCCACGGCCCCTGTGAATACCCGAGGGACAACCCCCACATTGGCGCTCCCCCTGTATACCCCGAGGGATACCCCCACATTGCGCTCCCCTGTATACCCCGAGGGATACCCCCACATTGCAACGGCCCTGTAAATACCCCGAGGGACACACCCCCCCACATTGCAACGGCACCCTGTATACCCCGAGGGATACCACCACCCACCCCACATTGCTCTCCCCTGTATCCCCCCGAGGGATTCTCCCCCACATTGCGCTCCCCCTGTAATACCCCGAGAGACCCCCCGACATTGCTCCACCCGGTATACCACCCAAGGACACCCCCCGACATTGCCAACCCCTGTATACCCCGATTATAACCCCACCATTTGCACGGTACCCCTTTAGGTACCCCTATGCCATACCCACCCCACATGCACAGCCCCTTTATACCCAAGTCCCCCGCCCACATTGCTTGACCCCTGTTATACCCCGAGACGCCCCCACATTGCGTGAACCCCTCCCCTGTATACCCCCTAGGGATACCCCACATTTACACATCCCCTGTATCCCCGAGGGTGACACAAAGAAAACCCCGACATTTCCTACCCCTTTATACCCCCCGAGGTATAAACCCATATGCACAACCCTGTATACCCGAGGGAAACCCCCACTTGCACGACCCCGTATACCCCGAGTGATACCCCACAATTTCGCTCCCCCTGTAATACAGCCGATGTACACCCCCACCTTGCACTACCCCTGTATCCCCACCGAGGGATACCCCCACATTTGCGCTCCCCATTTATCCCCCCCTATTACCAAAGACCACAGAAACCCGTCCCACATTCACCTCCTTTACTCCCCCTCTAATTACGGCGCCTCCCAACATTTCACGGCCCCCTGTAACCCCGAGGGATTACCCCCACATGGCACCCCTGTAACCGCCGGGGACAAGCAACCCACACATGCGCTCCCCCTGTTATACCCCCCGAGGGAACACCCCCCACATTGGCCAAAAACGGCCCCTGTTTAACACGGCTTTAGACCCTTACCCCGAGGGACACCCACCCCCACACCATTGCACACGCCCTTTATCCCGAGGTACCCCCCCCCCATTTGCACGGCCCCTTTAATAAACCACCCCGAGTTACACCCCCTACCCCTTGAAACCCCTGTTCTACCCCTCTTTATACCCCCCACTTGCCTTCACTTCCCCTTTCTCCCTCTTTCTCCCCCCGCCCTTTTCTCTCACCCGTCCACGTCCAATACCCTGCTCCCGCACCGTTTAAATTCCTCCCGCCCTGTTCTACTCCCACCAGGATCGCCGGGCGTTTCTACCCCCCCGTCGTCTCGCAGCCCAACCACCCCATTCTCATGCAGCCCTGTAATACCCCAAGGACACCCCCACATTGCAAACCCCTGTAATACCCCGAGGGATACCCCCGACGATTGCACGGTCCAATTGCACGGGCGTCCCCTGTATCCCTACCCCGCCCGAGTGTATACCCCACATTTGCACACCCCTGTATACCCCCGATGGAACAAAAACCCCCCACATTGCGTGACCCCTGTATACCCCCCGATGGACAACCCCCACATTGCGGACCCCCTTATACCCCGAGAGTAACCCCCCACATTGCACATCCCCCTGTATACCCGCGAGGGACACCCCCACATTGGCGCGAACCCCTGTAGACGCCCCCAGGGATACCCCCCCCATTGCAAACTTTCCCCCTGTATCCCCCTATGGATACCCCCCCATTGCGCTCCCCTTATACCCCGAGGGAACCCCCCACATTGCGCTCCCTGGTATACCCCAAGGGACAACCCCACATGCACCATGTATACCCCGAGGGATCCCCCACATTGCAGCACGGCCTGTATACCCCCGATGGATAACCCCCACATTGCACACCCCTGTAATACACCCCGAGTGACCAACCCCCCAGCAGTTGCGCTCGCCCTCCTTTATACCCCGAGGTGACACCCCCCATTGCCAAACTACCCCCTTTATACCCCCGAGGGCCACGCCCCCCATTGCTCCCCTGTATACCCCTAGGGACACCCCCCACATTGCACACACCCTGTCATAAACCCCTAGGGATACCCCCACATTGCGGCGGCCCCTGTATACCCGCAGGGATAACCCCAACATTGAAAACCCCTTTATACACCCGAGTGACACCCCCACACACTTTCTCTCCCTGTTACCCCGAGGGACATACCCCCAGACATTGCACGACCCCTTTATACCCCGAGGGACAACCCCACATTGCTCCCCCTGTAATACCCCCCCGGGGATACCACCCTCCACATTGCACGGCCCGTGTATACCACCCCGAGGGAAAAAAAAAAATTGTGATCCCCACTTTTACCCCCGAGGGAAAAACAACAATTGTAAAAGTATAAACCGAGGGGAAAAAAAAAAATTGATCCCCTGTATACCTCCCGATGTGACAAACACCCCCAATTATCTCCCTTTGATACCCGGGTGACACCCCCACATTGTCAACCCCTGTATACCCCGAGGATAATCCCCACATTGCAACGGCCCCTTATACCCCGAGGGATACCCGCCCATCTGCGCCCCCCCTGTCATACCCGAGGATCCCCCCCATATTGCACCCCTTTATACCACCCCTAAGTGCAACCCCCACCACATTGCACGACCCCTTTATAACCCCCGAGTTATACCCCCACATTGCGCTCCCTCCTGTATCAGCCGATGGACAACCCCACATGACTACCCCTGTATACCCCCTATGGCTACCCCCACATTGGCTTCCCCTGTAGACCCGCCGATGGACAAAACCATAAAACAGCCCGCCCCATTTCACCCCTTTATACCCCATACTGGACACCCGCCACCTTGCCACGGCCCCCTTTAACCCCGAGGGATACCCCACATTGCACCCCTGTATAACCCGAGTCAACCGCCCACATTGCGCTCGCCGCCAGTCCCCTGTATACCCCGATGGACAACCCACCCCAACCCCCACATTGCACGCCCCTGTATACCCCGTTGGCCACCCCAAACGCCCCCACCCGCCAGACTGTTTGCACACCCCTTTATACCCCCGAGGGACACCCCACCTTGGCCACGGCCCCCTGTATAGCCCCGAGTGACAACCCCCACATTGCACGGCACCTGTATTACCCCGATGGACACCCCACAATTGTGCAAACCCCTGTATACTCCCGAGGTGATAAACCCCCACCTTGCCGGAGCCCCTTATCACCCCGAGGGATACCCCCACATGCAACCCCTGTATCCCCGAGGGACACGCACCCACAAAAACATGTTGCAGGCCCCTGTATACCCCGAGGGATACCCCCAACAATTGCTAACCACCCTGTAATACTCCGGGGTATCACCCCACATTGGCACTCCCCTGTAATACCCCGGGAGACCCCCCACCTTTACGTCACCTTTATAAACCCCCCGGGTATACCCCCACATTGCACACCTGTATACCCCGATGTACAAACCCCCACTTGCCCCGCCTTTATACCCCGAGGGATACCCAGGAGGGGTGGGAAGAAGGTCGGTGGGAAGGCCCAAACATTGTAACGTCCCCTGTATAATACCCCGAGTGATACCCCCACATTGCACACCCCTGTAAACCCCCGAGGGACACCCCCCATATTGCATCAAACCCCTTTATCACCCCTGTTACGAACCACCCCACCATTTGCGCTACCCCTGTAACCCCGAGGAATACCACCCCCACATTGCACGACCCCATTATACCCCTATGATACCCCTCCCACATTGCAAAGCACGCCCCCTGTTAACCCCGATGGGACACCCCCACATTGCACGGGCCCCTGTATACACCGAGGGATACCCCCCTACATTGCCAACTGCCCCTGGTATACCCCAGGGACACCCCACATGCGTCCCCTTTTATACCCCGAGGGACACCCCCCATTGCATGGCCCTGTATACCCCGATGGATACCCCCACTTGCGCTCCCCTGGTATACCCGAGGGACACCGCCCAATTGCACGGAGCACCCTGTATACCCCGAGGATAACCCCCACATTGCTGGCCCCTGTATACCCCCGAGGGCAACCCCCACATTGGCAACGGCCCTGTATAACCCCGAGGACCCCCCCATGCACTGCCCCCTGTATACTACCCCCGGGGATACCCCCACATTGCCTCACCCTGTATACCCGCCCGGAGGATACCCCCCACATTGCAACGGCCCCTCTATACCCCGAAGGAGACCCCCCACACATTGCACGACCCCTTTAACCCCCGCGGGTACAAACCCCCACATTGCACGGCCCCCGTGTATACCCCGAGGGCCACCCCCACATTGCACGGCCCGCTTTATACCCCGAGGATACCCCCACATTGGCGCTCCCCTGTATACCCCTAGGTATACCCCCACATTGCTCCCCGTATACCACCCAGGGATACTCCCCACATTGCGCTCCCCCCCCTGTATACCCCCCGAGTTATACCCCCCCATTGCAACCCCTGTAAGACCTACCCCGAGTGGATACCCCCACATTGCGCTCCCCTGTTATACCCACCCCCGGAGGGAGACCCCCCACATTGCGCTCCACCCCCCTGTAAACCGCCGAGGGATACTCCCCATCATTGTCTCTCCCCTGTCTATACCCCCCGAGGTATCCCCCCCCATTTGGGGGGAGATACCACCCACCATTGTCCGACAGTGTTGGGAAAGGCATGTTTTTCCTTTCCTTATTGGGAAGAATGCGAGTGTACCCTGTAACTATATGTGTGTGTGTGG